>VZTT01054400.1:5663-51015 GCA_013400855.1 Buphagus erythrorhynchus | reverse complement strand
AGGGGAAGAAGGTCCTACAGAAAGAAAGAATACACAGGACTGCCTCAGTCCCTGAGTTAGGGTAAGCAAAAGGAAATTACTGTCAAATACACCAACACACATCACAGTTCCTCAGCCAGTACTGGCTCATTGGTGTATTTTGAGCTACTACAGTAGCTTTCAGTTGGGAATCAAAAAGCACTTTGTAAAGTTAAATTAATCCCCATCTTTAAATTAATCTGAAAGGTGGAAAAATGTTTCCATATGTGTAAACTGACAGACAGAGAGATCACAGGGTTAGTTATCAACAGCAGCAGAAAAAGACGTGCTGATATCCAACCTGTGTGTCAAAGTTCTGGCTGCGCTTCCTGGAAGGGAACAGGACGCTCCGTGTGCCACTGACCTGACACTGCACAGGCAGGGACATCCAGCTCCTGCACTGCTTCTCCAGCCTGACTGACCCACAGAGCAGCAAAAAACTTCCTCACCAGGAAAAGAGCAGCTTTATCTGAATTCCAAGAATGAAGATGAAGTACTGCGTCCATCTCCGGGGTGCTCAGCACAGGAAAGACATGGACTTGTTGGAAGAGGGACAGAGGAGGCCAGGAACATGATCAGAGGGCTGGAGCACCTCTTTTATCAGAAAAGCTGACAGAGTTTGGGCTGTTCAGCCTGGAGAAAAGAAGGCTCCAGAGACACCTCCCAGTACCTAAAAGGGGCTTCTAAAGATGGGGACAAACTTTTTAGCAGGGCCTGCTGTGGCAGGACAAGAGGCAAGATTTTTAAACTAAAAGAGGGTCAATTTAGCTTAGATATAAGGAAAAAACTGTTTACAATGAAGGTGGTAAAACACTGAAACAGGGTGCCCAGAGAGGAGGTGGATGTTCCATCCTTGAAAATTTTCAAGAGCAGGATGGANTGACAGGCCCAGGAGTGACCAGGTGTAGTGAAAGGTGTCCCTGCCCATTGCAGAGGGCTGGACCTGATGACCTTCCAACCCAAACTATGACTCTGTGAACTAAGAGCAAGCAGTGCAGTGAAGTGCCAATGCAGACAGCAAAAGCACAGGCACACTGCAGCCAGGCAGCCAGGGACAAATCGACTCAGTCTCTTCATTACTATTCAGTTTTTAAAGAAAATCTGAAATGCCCACAAGGGGTGTTTTATATCCTACTTAATAAGTACAATGCATAATTCCTTGGGTTTATACAGCTGGAGTGAAAGTAGTCTGACAAAAGGCAGACTTCTTGCATTATATTTCTCAAGCTATTTTAGTTTGCTAATAAACCAAAGGGAAAATTTATCAGCATCAGCTTTATAAAAAAATCTTCAGTTGGAGAATACTTCCTGGAAAACATGGCTTAGTAGGTACATTTTTTTCACAGGACTAAGCCATCCTTCCAGTAACTGGAATAGTACTTAATGATAATTTCAATTCTTTGAGGTAATAATTCCTTGCAAAATAAGTACTTGGATAGCCATACTCTCAAGTGACCTGCACAAAACCAGAGGCAAGAAAGATCAGCTATGTGGATCTAATGAGAGATAGTGAGTTCTGTGAGTTCTGTGCAGATTTCCCCTTGTCTTACTCACATGTAAGTCCCACCAATGATGAATCATAGTTTTGACATATCTTGCAGGTAACTGGTGGCTTTTAAATGTGTGAAAGTGAAAAAAAAAGGGAAGTACTTGAATCAGACAGTCTTGATAATAATGTTAAGTGTTTGCATTAGTTTAAGTTTGGTGTTTTTTGTGTTAGTCTTATTACCTAGCACACCTTTTCTATAATTACCTTCATGGAAATGATCAACAAAAGTGCCATTCCACAGTTGCCATGGCCAATCATATATTACTTTTCATAACATATGAAGGCCAAAGCATGGACAGTGTTATTTATTTAATGGTGAGTTGAGGGCTACAGTGGGGTCACTACATAAGTACCAACAGTTATAGGAATTTTTCCTGGTGTATTAAAAATTACTACAGAGTTAAGAGCTCCAGTTGTTTTTTGTACCCTTTTCTAGATGCTGTAGATTGGGGGTAAACAAGGATGGTGGTCCTAACCTTATTATTTTCTCTCTGTTAACCTGCATGAGATCTAAACCTGTATCATTGTGTGAAGTGTCTTGGCAGCTAAGGGATTTCCATTTAAAGAATTCTGTAGCTTAGACGGCAAAATATGTCAGTATTTTAAGCAACTAAGCCAACAACAGAATAAAGACAGTCGCTCAAATTATGCTACTTGTGAATTAATGAACTATCCACATGGCTGCTAATCCTGCTAGAACTTGGGAGGGGGTGCAAACCCCTAGCCCCAGCACACATCTTCAGCTGCTTCCTTTACTAAACTCCAAGCAGCACAGAGTTGGGAATGGCTCTGGAGCTGGCCTTTAGACATTGCAATGCTCTCACTCCAGCCAGGCAGCAGGGCTGAGAGAAAAAAACCCAAGTGTCCATTATTGCAGCATACAGCTTGACAGCAAGCTAGACCACTTCACAGAACTACTGAGTGAGGAGCCAAAGGAGAGTGCCTTGGAGCAGTGACTGCCTCAAGAACTACTCTTAATTACTGTCAGATCCACGACAAACAGATATTGCACATTTTATGTTTAACAAGGCTTTTAACCACCAGCCCACTTGCCTTTCGGGGGACTGCTGTAGGTGCTCTCTGTGGTCTATCACTGCAATGGCAAAATGTGGATTTTTCACAACTGATCAAAACAACTCAGGCAAAGGACCATCAAAGTACACACTGCAGGTTGATAACTGCATAAAGGCCCAAGAAAAGATGCCTTCCAGATGCATCAGCTTATCCTCTATTACCACGAAGAGAGACTCAGAAATAAAACCCATGTTTGTGGATGAAACACCCACAGCAGATGGCAATAAAAGAAGACTCAAATTAGTGGCATTCTGTATCGCCAAAACTAAACTTCATCTCGAATCAACACTACCCATAATAGTGTTTAAGTAGTAGAAGAAATTTACTCAAATGTGAAATAAACTATTACACATTCTTAGTTCTGATTCACAGTCTCAGACTGGCAGTGGCAGTAACATTTTAATAAACATTAGAATGAAGACACCAATATGACCAAATGACACACTTAAAGTGAGAAAACGAACAGGAGAAACCTTGGCATACCCACCGAAAACAGAACCAAAGCAAAAAAAAAGGCAGAGAAACTGCTTTTGCGATCAAAACAGTAAATACTTTATTATAATTTATTAGACAGAATGAGAATGTAAATGAGAAATCGAGAAAGCCAATATTTTCTTTAACAGACATTCTAAGCTTTTGCTGCAAATGTTCAGGCAGTGAGAGTGTTTGCTTCCAGACAGCCTACGGATGTGCATTCCACAGGGGCAGAGGCATGGCAAGGCTCTCCTCAATCCCTCTGTCATGTCCCCATTAAACTGCTAGGAATGGCATCAACCAGGGCTGCTCGTGTGCACACTCACCCATACAGACAGTGAAATCTATCCACCAAGTCAGCTTACTATCAAAGTAATTGCGTAAATAGCTTTTGAACTGTCAGAATCTGTCTTTCAAAGGAAAATCAAAGAAAACAATGCACATGTACAAAGCCTGGAAGACATAATAATATTGTATTATGTTCATATCATTAACTGTGGTTACAAAAGGAAAAAAAAAAGCCTCCTGTATCTACAAAGTTTTCTACGGGGAAAAAATCGTTAAATGGAAATAAGAATATTTTGAAGTACTCTGTATTCGAATAATGTTAAGATGCATAATAATAATAATTAAGAGTATGCAGTTTAAAGCATTTTTTAATTTCAAAGCACTATCTAATTGATCTTCTTAAAGACTGTTTGGGGGTAGAAATGTAGTGGTATGCGTTATGTTTTTCAAGAGCAAACTAAGTCATGGAGTTTTTAGCAACTTGCTGAAAGTCATTCTGAACTTTATGTGGTGTAGGAGGTTTTATTGCTGGCCCCGATGAAGTCACCAGCAGAACTATTTCAGCAAGGCCAAGAATTTCCCCACTGACTTTTAACAGTAATACACGTTAAATAGATAATTAAGTCTGTGTTTGACCCAGTTGGAGACTAGGTAGGGTTTCAGCCAAGGGGACCCTTATAAATGAACCAATTATTGATGTCATCAAATTTACCAAGCAACAGAACCATGCCACAACACAGTTTCTGTGTAACTTTGATGTAACAACAGTGCGGCAAGCACTGAGCTACAGCCCATACATGAGCTAAAGACTGAGTCACCTCCAAGTATTTCCTGCAATGGTGTGTTTTTGCAGTAGACTTTTTATGCTAGTGAAGGTTACAGTTTTGATACAAAAATGAAGCAGGTTTTGCAGACTGAACAGTCAATTAACTAAGCTATCCTCAGAAAGAATAAAATCTTACTCGTCCTAACTGTACCAAATCCAAAGAATAAATAAAATTATCAGTAATCCATAAAATAAATATCTTTTCTAGAGGGTTTTCTTATAGTATCTTTTCTCACCCCAGTATCAACTATTTTTTCCCCACTCCTCGCCACAATTTTAACCTTGACATATTAGAAATCTAAACCCAGCAATACTTTGCTCAGTAAGGAAACCAGGAAAGTAAAACAGACAGGCCACCTAGTCTTCTTCTACTTTAAAGCAAACTAATCTGTGTCATGCTCTCCCTAAATAAAAAAGTAAAAAAAATCTATTTATAACATAAATTTAAAGAGGAGTATTCCCATTCATGCTGCTGACATCACCTGAAGTCACATATGTGAGGCAATGGGAAGCTGATGTTTCCTTCAGGAAAAGTAGTCTGATGAACAGATCTAACTGGCTGAGGTAAGTTCATCTTCTTAATACCTTCTTTCCTCTGTTTTTGAACAGTAATGTGAAATGTTTATGGCCAAGGAATGGGATTGTACTTCAAATTATGTACTTGCTGGGATGTGGGGGGGGTGGATGTGGGTCTGTGCTTGTAAATGTGTGCTAACTCTCCTAATGCTTACCTAATCAATACTTCAGAGAGTGCTTTATTATGGACTAGAACATAGCTTCTCAGGCCACTAAATCCCGGAGTTGTCAGGACAAAAACATCTGAAAACTGGCATTTTTCATTAAGTATTTAAGCCAACTTTGCTACACAATGACTGCCATCTTACAACTACCCACCTTCCTAAATTAAATTATTTCATCTTATTGATAGGGCGAGTCAGCAGAGTAAAAGAAAACTTTCTGATTGCTTTTTATTTGCCAAGCCACAGCCACCAGAAAAAGAAACAAGGAAAGAAAAAGTGCACAATTCAAACTGATTTGTCTGTACCTACAGATTTATGTAATGAATCCTCTCTGTTTGACAAGTAAAAATCTGCTTTAGAACAGCAAGATATACAGAAGGTATTTATTTCAGCAGATGGACATTCTTAATCTTTTATGTTTGAGTGCAAGGTGAAGAACGAATAAAACCAAATTATGACCAATTACCCTCTTTTGCCATTACTAGCTTCAAGAACTCATATTCTGTGAGGAAAAAAAACCTCAGCTGTCTGCTCTGTAACAAACCAGCACTTTGCTGTTTCTCAACGCTGGAAAGAGGCTGTCACTGAGTACTCTTCATTTGCTGTCAGAAAAAAGTTTTGCTACAGTAGACTACAAACAAAGCTTGGTATTCAACCAGGTTAGCAACTTATTGTCAAGGTTACAAAAGGAACAGACAACATTTGTATTGAGATTATTTCTCTGAGGTTATTCATTGTTTTACTGTCTAGACAACAAGTTAGAATTAGGCTAGGAAGACAGCATTTGCGGCTGGAATTTTATGCGGCAGCAGGAAAAAGAGTAAAAAGAATGTGCATGTGTGTGCTTGTGTGTGTGTGTATTTGCTTTGTTTTGTTTTGACAAACTGGCACTTGTAGCTCAGCGACATTCAGCTCTATCAGCACATCTTTCAGGTAATATTAGCACCATGAAGCACAGTTTTAGGGCCCTTTTGTCAACCAACTCCCAACAATTTTTAAATATAGAGTGGTTTGGCCCCCATATGTTCAGACTCATTGGCATTTGCTACCTTAATTAGTTCAATTTTATTCTATTATCTCTATCAATAATCACATCTTAAAATAAAATTAGAACCTGACTTTTTGTGATCAAATTAAGTACCTTCACGTACAAAAATCTGAAACAACCTGAATTAGCTGCTTTGCCATAAAATAACATTTTTAGATGCTTTAAAAAAGATTCCTCCAACCCTCCCTTCCAAATATACGACCCTAAACTAACCTCCCATTCTAGCAGCTCCATCCAGTCACAATCTCTACCTCAGGCTTTCTTTTGGCGTGAAGAAGTTCTGCGTTGGTGTGGCCCAGCTAGTACTGGTTACTTCTCTGCAGCCTGAGAGTATCACACTGCACTGTGATCAACCTCCACGATTCTGGCAGCTGTCAAATTTCCTCTTGAAACTTATGATTCCCTGAGTGCAAATGGGCAGGTTCCCATGCACCCCAGCAGTTCTGGAATATTTACAAAGGACTAAAGCTCAATTTGCAATTTGCTACTATTAACCCCCCCAAAAAAGTACACACAAAGAAGATACTACGTAGGTTGCAACAATTACTGAATTTATCACAGTTAAAAGCTGACAATCCAACATATCTTACCTCCTTCACTTATGACTCTCACTGTCCTCTTGCCACTCCACTTACTACCCACAAAACAACCCACAAAAAAATAATGCAAAACATCCACAGCTGACACAAGTTGGCAAACATTTTTTAACTACTAATTTGCAAATGCAAAATTTACACAGCTCCTAAGAAAGCATGCAGCTTTCACACATCTCCTGGGGATCTGTGCTGTATTAGTCAAAGGTTTAAACCCAGTGTATTCCCCATGAATAATCTTTCTCTCTTTACCCCTCCTTCTTCCTGTCCACATCTAAATGCAGAATCCTCATCTTCCTTGTCTTTAGTTTACAGATTATGCGATCCAAAGTGTCACTCACTGGATTACTGCACATAACCTGAGCACTACCCAAAGCTTACTTGTCTTCAACTTGCCCAGCATTGCTTAAATGGAATTATCCATCACAATCCATATACCGGATCTGCATAGCTCACTTATCTCAAGATTCTGCGTGTCACCTACCAGATTATCCGTTTTAATCCATACATTGAATCTACATAACATATGTCTTTAATTCATGGGCTCTGATGAGCTATAGTATCGCTGAATGGATTATTTCTCTTTATCCATTATTGGCAGTCCTAAAACCGTTCACTGCATACTCTCTCATGCCCCATCTTCTGAGCATGTGAGCAAAACCAGAGTCTTCAGCAAACACAGCTCTATCTCTCATCAAACACAGCCTGATACAATACCTGCACTGATACTTCATGCAATTTGGAACCCCGTTTTTCATGAAAAACAAGTGTCTGTGTTATCATGAGTTGAAGATCAGGATTGGTAGGCTAATCTCGCTTTCAATTACATCCATAAATCTGTGGTTACTCCAATACAGTCTCCGGAGTCACCTGGATTTAAGTGGACACAATGAAAAGCTGAGTTTAACCTAACGACAATCTCTTTCACAGTGAGTGCAGAAAACACTTCACCTGAGTTGTTTATAAATTAACCTGCACAATAGAAAAGGTTTTTCAAACAACAAAAATATATCAGATTCAGACTTGCCCAGTCTTTCTTGAGAGGTTTGGGCACAATCAATGTTAACATTGCCTTCAACAGAAAACCAACTCAGAAGGACTGGAAACAGAAGTCTGATTAGCCTTTTGTTCCACACACCTATTCAGAATTAGCTAAATGGGGAACACATAAAATATGCATTATTATGTCTTCACAAGAGAGATGGACAAGATTAGCAGCAAGGCTTTGTGCACACCAAGGAAGTTTTAAGAAGAGTTCTCATCGTGGTTAAAGCTGCCTCACTCACCCCAGTGTGAGCAAGGCTGGACAAACCATGATGAACCTGAGGGGTCAGCACGGCTCCCGAGGCCCAGCACCAGTGAAAGAGAACCTTCATGTTAATTTCATACATATATATACGAATGATCACTGATATTTAAGAAACAAATATAATTTTTTATACCTTTTCCTATTAACACTGGAGGACAGCACCTACTTTCCCACTGCAATGCACAGCCAATGAGGAAGTTACACTGACAGCAGAAAACGGGGGATGATTTTCCTTCCTGTAAACAATCAGTTTGAGACCTGAAGATCTCTCTGCTCCACTGAACCCAATAAATTGCATTATTCATGAATAATCCAGAGGCCTTCTGAGCCCTGGTTTTGAATATGATGGATATAAGTAAGTTTGAACAGGCTTTAACCAAGTCAATATAGTTTTACAGCTTCACTTTAAAATATTTCAATTTAACAGCATGTTTTGTAGGTTTTGCTATATAGTGACTAGTTTTGAGCACAGTAAAAATTCCACGGATATCAGAACAGAATTTCTTAAGAAATCTCTAGTGCCAAACTTGTAATTTAGCCCCAGACTATTTCTCTGAACAAACACAGGTATTTGAGTTACAATTTCTACAGACATGAAAGGTTCTAGATTTTGCCTCGTTGTAAGAGTATTCCCTTGCAGTACCTTTCAGTCAGGCTGTGGAATAAAACAATACATTTCCTTTTCAATTAGTAACTGGATATATACAGATCCTTCTAAGTGTGATCTTGAAGTTTGCAGCTGGCTCTCTGCAGATACTCAGTAATGGTTCTTCTGTTTTACAGGCATGCAGATGAAGAAAGGGGGGGGTTAAAGTAGAAGCCAAAGGTAACAAAGCAACCAAGAGAAACAACTTAATACAAAATATGGGAGTCTGTCACTTCCATCCATTCACCAATTTCGCTATCGTTAATAAAATATTACTGCTTTATAACTTAAAACAAATCATGCTAATAGCAAATAAAGGCTTCCTCTACATCTCTCTTTCTTTTAATCTCTCCCAGAGAATAAAACTCAATGGTAATAACACAGGCTTGGGCATTAACAATATGTAGCCTAGTGCTGAGACTTTCGCACATGATGTACTAAAACTCCCCCAGACCTAATGAAAAACACAATGAAATTTTGAACAGTTAAATGGAAAAAACTATTCAGTGCATAAGACAGTTGGGCAGTACAGTTCCTAGTGCTGTCCACATTCCAGGGTGTATTAATAATAAGACAGTACTTAGGTGGGGGTTTCCAAATATCACTAATAGAGAAATGAGGGGCGGAAAAAACGCAGCTGCCAGGCCAAATAAAGAGAAAGAAGTTAATTAAAAAAACACAACTGGAAAACTTCATAACTACAGAATGACAAAATCATTTTGTAGCATAATATATGTGTGTTTGTACACGTGTATGTGGGTATAGAGCAGCTCAACTTGCACACCTTTCCTGCTGCCTCACTAAGTATAGCAGCAATACAGCTGAGCCATTGTTTGTTGGCTGCTCACGGCTGATGGTGCCATGAAAACCACATTCCTGGGCACTAAATAATCAGCCTGCCTGACCCCCCAAGAATCTGTAAGTCAAATTCATTTACCCCCAGAGGGCAATGCTCTATTGTATCCTCCCTCCTTTCTAGCCACCTAGGAACAATGGACAATAATTGCAACTGTCACGGCAGTCAGTAGGAAAAATAAACCAGTGCCTGTTTTCACAGTTTACTGCCAAACTTGATCCAAACACCTAATAACCATGCCCCCAACCACAGAACCACAGTCCCACTAAAAAGCCTCAGACGTGAGGCTTTTGAACAGAGCTACAGAACAATAACTCGACTTGTGTTCAAAATATAAAGCTAAAAACCAAAAATTAAAGCAAAGAAAAGTCTTCTTTGAGGCTGTGCTGTTGCTCCCCATCCTTTCCCCCAGGCACGACTGAAAGGACTGTTGAATTTCTCTCATGGTAGCATATAGCTGGCTGCTGCTGCTTTCAAGTTTAGCTTGTGAAAGGGAAAAAGAGGAAAGGAGAAAAAAGATTGCCCTCCAAAAGAACAAGATCATAGGCACTGGGAACAGACCACCTTCTCAGTGCACAGCACTCTTCAGAGCAGCTCTACAGAGTCCAAAGGCATTGGAGAATCACTGGAAGTCCTTCTAAAGGTTCCAGTGTGTCAAGAGTTAAAGAGGCTTTATACAGTGCGCAAAATCTGCTGAAATACATAACCAAAAGTGGGTATGAAAGATGTCTTCTCATATTTTGTCCCTGAAACATCTTAAAGATTCATCAGTTCATGGCAAAGGATGATGTTCACTTTGAAACAATGTGCTTTTAAAACCCACAACTCCCAGGTAAGTCCAGTGGCTGCCCTTCCTCTTTATGACCTGTTGCTTTACACACATGGAGCAGGAATGAAGAACACAGGGTTTGGCCCTCAGTAGTAATCACCATCATCATCATCATCATCATCATCATCACAACAACATCTCAGCCTATTGGGGGCTGGAGCACTATATTCTGTTATGAAGTAGTTCTACATATGTATTGAATATATATTTTTGAATTACAGCCTCCTAGGGAGAAGCCTGGGGAAACAAGTGGCATATTTTCCTACTTGGGTACATCAATGGAATAGCACAAACTTATGCTGGTGGCTTATTGGTGATAGGCTGGAAGGCTCATATAATTAAAAAAACACTTTATTCACATATGCAGCAACCCATTAACCTGTGAGAGCATGTCGTATTGTATGCTTTACTGAATACTGCCAACCTCTTGTGCACATGGTCCTTAAACCTGTCAGGCACAAGGTTTGGGAGCCTGCCTGAGTGAGGATCTCTAGATCAGGGACAACTTTAGTAAGTAAACATACCAAAAATAATGGAGAGAAACTAAATCCAGCTTATAAGCACAAGAGAGGGGTTTCATTTTAATTTCATTCTACTTTCACATTTCCAAAACAACATTGGCTTGGATTTTGCTACTCCAGATGTACACTGATATAAATGGGAGAAGAATCAGAGTCGCTGTTTCTTTTCAGAGTGATAATGGCTGCTCTGAAAACTTACAATTTTTGACACGTGTATTTTGAGTGAGTTTCTCATCATAAGCACTGCAGAGGAATTATAAAAATATTAAATTACATGAAAACAAACAACCACAGGTTCCCTAAAATGACCTCAGATATATAAAATGGGGAAAAATGTCTTGGCAGAGCAGAAACTACTGTTGCTGGAGAGTGGTCAAATTCTGTCATTTTCCTTCTGGAGTACAGTTTTAAAAGAACATGCTTTAGTGCACAGATGTTGTACGCTGTCTTTTAAAATCTGCACTAGCTAATTTCAGTACCTAGAGGTATCATTACACAAACTTTGCCCTTTTTATTTTTCCCTACATGCAAAAAAAAAGTTAAAAAAAAAAGTAAAAACAAAAATCTACATCATCAAAATCTGTCCAAACATAAACAAGGAATTCAGATCACCCTCAAATTTCAGAAATTGAGGTCTGCTATACTCTGATACCACATATGTCTGATCTGACTTTTTTTTCCCAATCCAGCAATAGGATGTGTTCTTTTATAACAGAGAACAATATATGCAACAAAAGCTTAATGTAAATTCATTCACTTAGGGCAATATACCATTTCACTGATTTATATTATCACAGATGGGAGTGCATACATTTCATTTAAACCCCAAATTACCATGTTTGAAGGGGAGGGGAAGAGGAGCAGACAAAGTTCCATAAAACCAGTAGTATCTGTATATTCATTCTTAATTTCCTTTAGCAGAGAAACAGCGTTACCTTTTATTTCTCCAAAGTTCCCTGATCCCATGGCAAGAAGCTTGTCTTTCCAGTCCTTTGATAGTAGCTTTTCAATACTGGGAGTTTCTGAGTGAAGGGGG
The DNA here is from genome assembly GCA_013400855.1 of Buphagus erythrorhynchus. NCBI lineage: Eukaryota > Metazoa > Chordata > Aves > Passeriformes > Sturnidae > Buphagus > Buphagus erythrorhynchus. The sequence goes on along the minus strand of VZTT01054400.1, from coordinate 39,208 downwards.
GGAAAAAAAACGTAAGCAAATCAACATGACTGTCTCCACAATAGAACTCATTAAAAGTCTATCTGCTAAAAATAAGGCCAACCCTATTCTGGGCCCCAGTTCGTAATGACTTCATCAACAAACTGATAAGAGGGGAGGGAAGAGAGGAAAAAAAAAAAAAGGGGGGAAAAAAGAAAAAAAATGAATGTGTTTTGTCACCTGCTGTTTCAAAACCATTAGCTTTTTCCTCTAGTGGAACAAAGCTCCGGTAATTCTTTATTACAATGGGCACATATAAACCTGCAGTTCATTGTTTTTCAATTTGGTGAACAAGTTACTGCCTATAATGGATGCCTGTCAGTTTCTGGGTGTTAGTCTGCAGTCAAAAAATAATTATGTTGATAAAATGCGGAGTAAAGAAAGAGAGAGAGAGAGAAAGAGAGAGAGAAGCAAAGAATTAGCTCCTAAATCTGCTACATGTAATTATATCCCTCTGAGTCTTTACAATTACATCCACTTTATAATGTGTGTTTAAACATCGTGTGGTGGTAAGCACACTGTGGAAAGATTTTCTGGTAACACACGCATTATAAATAATAATAAAAAGTTGGGGTATGGAAAAAAGCTTTAAAAGACTGCAAAATCCAGAGGGAGAAAAGGCATTGCTTAGAATGGAAACCCATTATTTGCTCATTTCAGATTCTATCACTTCCTTTAAAAATAAAATAAAATAAAATATATTTGTTCAGTATTTTCAGGAAAAATGCAGTGAGGGTGTGGATGGGTCTGATATTTATGTCTGCAACTCTTGTGTTCTGACCTCTTTTTGTGTAGAATTTTAATGCATAAGTAAATATAAATGCTAATAAAATTCAGAGAACATTAAACTCAATTCCAAACAATGTAATTGTATATTCTTGTCAGCATTTAGATGGGTACACAATTACAATAGCTTTCAATCCCACGATTAGCGCTGCATTCAGTTAGAAAATGGAGTGTACTAAAAGATAAGTGTCCCAGTATGTGCCATCTAAATAACAATACCCACACTTATTATCTGGATCTAAGACATATACTGCTATTCTCCACATTCGTGTTTATGTGTATTTGTATTTGTTCAGGCATTTGTTTACCCCCTACCAGGAGCATAAAGGGAGTACATGTTAACTTATCAAAGGGACCGTCTGGCCTAGAGACCATACAATTATTAGCAACTGGTTAACTTTCCCCACAGTAAAAACCATTATGAGCAACCTTCATTATCTCGTTTGGCTAATTCCACCTCCTCTCTCAAGCCCCAGCTCGGAGCTCGGGGGCGGTGCGGTTCCTCGGGGCGGCTCTGCCGGCCGCGCTCTCCCCGCGCAGCCCCCGCCGCTCCCGGGGGGCTGAGCGAGCCCGGGCTCCCTTAAACCCGCCGCCCTGGGCGCTGTTAATGCCCAGGGAACTACGGTGCCAGGGGCGCAGGGATGCTCCCCTGCATCCCACATCAGCCGCACGGCTGCGCGCACACACACGGACAGCAGCGCAGACAGGCACCCGAGCCGGGTACGGCCCCACGCCCGCCTCTCGCCGGGAGAGCAGCGGTAACTTTCGGATGACACCGACAGCACGGCAGGGTGTTTTGTTCCGTAACATTTTCGTTCGTGTTGCAGCACCCCGATCTCATCCTGAGCACCCGCGGGCGCTCCCTGTGCTGATTGCCGGGCTTGCCCGAGTGAGATTTCTCTGCCGGGATCTCTAAAGGTCATCTCTAAACCTCATCGAATCCTAGGGGCGCGGGCGGGAGGAGCTGCCGCGCAGAGCTCGCTCCGTGCCGGGGCTGCTGAGCCGGAGGCGCCGCCGGGCTCCGGGCACTTGCGCAGCCACTGATGGAGTCCGTCCGTCCCCTCGAAGCATCCACGAAGGAAACAATTTCCCACAACGTGAATAGGTCAGATAAACATTGCCCCTTTCCCTTGATTCTTTTTAATTTTTTTTTTTTAATTATTATTCCTCTGCGCTTTTCTGAGAACTCCGGAACAGCGTGTAAACAGGCCGGAGCAAATGCGGCATTCGCGGCGGAGAGCTGTCAGTCATTAAAAGCCAACAAACCTTTGCAAAGCAGGAATGCGGCAATAGGGATCCATTGTGAGCTGACAATGGGCTCAAGAGCCTCCAGGCACCAAAAGCAGCCCGCCTTACTTTTAAGTCCATTGCCAGCAAAGTCCACGACAAAGCTTTTCCCCCGCGGCTAGACAAAATATTCGCCGTGGTACGCTCGTAAAGAAACACAAGTCTCCTGTCTAACTTGCCGCCTTAAAGCTACAGTAGCCGCTGGCCGGGGCTGCCAGAGCCCCGCGGCGCTGGCCGCCGGCCGCCGCCTGCCACGGGCATCCCTGCTCGCCCGAACCCCTGCTTGCCTCCCCTGCTCCCCCGCTCGCCGGCCCCCGCAGCCGCTCGGGGAGGGCCCGGGCCGGTGCCGGTGTCACTTTGCCGAGCGGAGCTGGAGCTGTGCGGTGCAAGCCCGAGCGCCGGAGTCCCCCGCCGGAGGGCTCGAGTTACATCCCAGTCAGCCGAGCCCGCCGGTGATGCCGGAGAGCCGCGGACAAATCAGGGGGGGAGTAATGAACGCGGTGGACGGCCGTGTATCAATGACTGAATTTCTGCGAGAACGGTAAAGATCTCAGTAGGAAATCATGATTAGAGATGTGAAAGGCCAAATGGCAAAATCCCAATAGTAACAATGCATCTGTTCATTAATGTGTGAATATGAATAATATGAAAATTTAACACAATTATAAGCCTCCTCAGCAATCCTGATGGCATAAAATAGATTGTGGTGATCTAATCAGTGCTTCCCTTGTTGAAATACTGTATGTTAACTATTCAAGATAATATTATATAGATTTTTTTTGCTTTAAAAACCCCCAACCAGTCATATTAAATTGATGTCCTAACTTAGTCTTAAACCCCTCTTGATTTGAACTGTCATTTTTACATAAGGCACTTCAACACAATTTTGACACAGAATCAGCAAATAATCATCCTTCTGCTAATACTTTAAAAGAACTTTAATTCCTAAAGACAATAGCTTCCCCACCCCTATAGCTTTATGGAGTTAAGAGCTAGGTTAGATTACAGCTTGCTTAATTCTATTATATACCATGTTAACATATTGTACTTACATAAAATATGCTATTCATATACTCAGCCTATCACATTTCAGTAACTGCTTGTGAAATACCTTATGCACCACATCTTGGAAAGAAACATTTATTATGTCATTTATGTACCCCATTAAAAAAAGATTTGAAATTTACACATTAAATAAAAATAACTGTTTAAAAGGTTATGATAGTTGAGGCTCCACGAATTATACAGGAACAAAGTCATCCTTTGTTCAGCTTTTTTTAGACTTCATTGGGAAGATGCTGCTCTCAAATTAAGACAAGAAATAAACGCTATCTCTTGTTTGCAAGGCAGGCATTCTCTGGATTCATTGGAAAGCCAGTAAAACTTTTAATGCTTGCACACATAATGTGCAGCTTGAAACTGGGAAAGGTGGTCTGCGCACAGGAACTGCTGTTCCTGATCCCTACTCCAATAGTTTCTCTCCTCTTGGATCCCCCAAAACCATGTTTTCTACATGCAAAATCTGAGCTATATTGTGACAGATTTTGGATATGCATCAGGATAGCAATGTATATAACAATGATCTGTCTTTCCAAAAAGCTACATATGGTGTTCTGAGTATGGCCATGATTTATGCCTCCTAATTCAACCTTCAAGAAGAACCCAGAATTACCCCCTTTCCTTCTTCCAAGCCCCACTTGAGCTAAGAATCCACCCCATTACCTATCTGCAGCGTAGGTCCTATGGCACCTAGTAAACCAATCCCAAGTCACAGCACAGTATGAATACATCTACAAGACTTGCTCACAGGTTGTTTATGAACAGTAATTCATTAATGTTTGGGAAATATTTTTGTTCCAGACACACTATGAGAAGTGTTACATGTTGTTGCAGAAGAGGATTATGGATAGGGCACCAAAGAGAAGGACTGAGATGGAAAGAAGAACAGGAATCATTAACTAAACATTGGCCAAGAGGTGCCTGACTGAATCAAGAGATACAAATTAATCAATACAAAAATTATTTCCGCTGCCTCTATTCAACACATTTATCAGTCATTAGCTCTTTCTAGAGATATTTATGGCACATTTTGTTTTTCTTCTTTCACCCCTGCCTCTGTTGCTTACATATGCTTCTCTGCATCACTGCATATGGCAGTGCCCACTGGCGAATGCCTCCTCCTGTGCCAGCAGCTCCCTGGCTCCTCGGTGCCCCCTGGTCCCGCCACTCTCCCTCTGTGCCAAGCACCATCCAGACTGACTCCCTCATCCACAACAATGAGTCTTGGAGACTGATGCCAGCAGCCAGTAATTCTCACACAGGCCTTTAGCACATGGAATGAAACCACTTTCCTTGGAGTTGTGGAGTCTCCCACGTTCTCTGCTCTGATCTGCATGTATGGATGCATCTGTACATCCACTGAATTGTTCTTACACTACTGGAAAGCAAATCATCTCAGTAAATTAACATTAAATGGCTTTTTAATCTAATTTTTGGTATGCTAACAAGCATGTCACTGTCCCTCTACTCCTGCATTTGATATTTAAATACAGCTTCATTGACTTATTCGCTTAATAGCCCTAAAGTTTTCACACTGAGAAAGGAGTGGTTTGTTTCCAGGAAATGGACGAGGCTTCAAAGCCATAGTAAGAGAGAGGCACAATTTTTATCTCTGTCTGCTAGACTTCTATTGAAGTCTACTTCCTGAAGTTCATTCTTTTTTGAGCACTGTAACTCTCATTTGGGAGTGGACCTAGTCCTACTCTCAAGTCAGCGGCAGCACAGATGCACATGTACCTGGACCTGCCTCAGCAGCCTTCCAAAAACAGTCCCACAGCACAGTATTCCCTTCAGGCCTACCCTCTCCAGTAGCTCTTTTCAATCCATGCTCCAGGGTCACAGTCCTAGAAATCCACTTATACAAGCTTAGAATGGTGTTTGGTGCCAAATCTCTATTACCTCTCTCTGCTCCTGCTGATTATTTACTGAAAGCAAACTTTGGTCTCATGCAGCTGCCTGCTTCCAGAGAAAGGCATGCAATTCCAACATGCTGTAACAAGGTGAGGAACAGGGGCTCTCCACATGAGGCAAGTCCAAAAGAACCATATTTGAAGAAGAAATGGGAGAGAAAGCTCTGATGTTATAGAGAGACAACTATAATTGAAGAGTAGGAGGCTGATGTAAGTTGACTACAAGTTAAGAGGAAAAAGTGTGAGTCCTGGAGTCTTGCATTGCATGGTGTCTGGATGTCCAAGGATGAGTGCCCTCCCAAGGAGATGCCCAAAGGGCTCCCTCCTCTGTAACTACAGCGAACAGATCCTGCCTTGGGCTGAAAGAGAGATACTTCTTAGAAAAAAGAAAGATGTCTGGCCTTGGCAAGGATGATGACATGAAGTGTAGCAAGAACAGAGAGAAGCCAAGAGTTGCTCAATGGCCAGCCAGACCACCGAACATTTCCTGCCAACACGTATTATTCCTGGAGGAAGGAGTATTTGGTTGGCACAAAATGTCATGAATGAACTTCAACATTGCCTGATACACCTTCCACGTCTGGCAAGCACCTTCCTTTGTATTAAGAAAGCACTGGCAAACACTGAGCTAGCACTCATTATTCACCTTTTTCTTCTGCTATGGTCATAAATATGTTCCACCTGTCAGTCAGAGTTCCATTCAGTGCTCCTACAACCCCCACCTACCAGCATGCCACCCCATTGGCACTCTGTTCTCTGTTCATGCACCACAACAAACCCTCCCTGGTCTAAATCAGGAAACAAGATTAAGGGCAGATTTCCACTCTTCTTTTAAAAGAGCAGAGAAACACGTAGAGAGAAGAAATTTATCTTTTTATTTTTTATTAAGAAGCTCTTACCTATACAAAATCAGAAACAATTTTCATAGCAAGGAAAATAAAGCAACTATTATGAAGAAATGGTTAGTATCAGCAGGTTACATAGACATGCAGCATCTGCATACACATATGGTTCTCCATCAACAGAATCATGCTTTTAGGGAACTACTTGCAGCTAGGCAAGACACTATGAATCATGAGCAGGCACAACACAGAATGTATTTAAATTTGGAAATCAAAGACCACAAAACATACATTTTTCTCTTGCCTTCCAGGAAGTACTGCAATTTTTCACCAGTCTAAAAGCAGTTTAAACTTTTGGAGCAGACACTAGGAAACACCTCTATAAATGTAAATATTGTTCAAATGTAGGACATGGTTGCTCAGGCGTGATAAGCAGAAATGTGGTGCTGAGCACAATACTACCTGGGGTTTTCTGACTGGACAGAAAATGGTGTGTTGTTGGGTTCTGCTGGTTTGGGAGTTTTTTAATACACAAAATATTTTTCAGTCTTTGGGCACAAACTCACGGAGCTGAACCAAACATTCAAGGTACAATATTAGGAAGCTGTGGTGCACTGGCCAGCACATCACAGTACGACTCTTACTGCACCACTCCATCACAACCACTGTGCAGAAAACAGCTGGGCTACATATGTCCATGGGTAGCTTCCAAGCCTACTAAAAAGCTCCCTTCTCTGGCAGAGATAACCAGCCTTCCTACTCATGGAATCTCTAGTCCCATCCTGGCCACATGTTAGCTCACACAGCTTTTCATTTCAGAGAACAAAATCAACTTCTGTATCCACAGATGACCATAGTCACCTGCGGTGCACAATGACATCAGGTTACTATTGCATTCTTGTTGCACATAGTGCCTAATTTCGTGTATGCTCAAAAATACAACACTTGTTTCCAAGTTGTTTGCTCTCTTTTGCAATACCTATCATGCTGCTTTAATGAAGTATATGCTGTATGAATGATAAGACATTTTTATTGTCATTTCTGGTAAAAGAGCACTGCCTTTTGTGTTTTAAAAAATAATTCACATAGCCAGAAAAGGTTCCGTAGCACCACAAATAAATTATTTAAGATTTTAATATCCAAATCAAGAATCTGTGAATACCACCAGAAACATGGTTCTACTCTACCTGCAAATATACAAAGCAATTATTTTTTCAACTGCTCACCAATGCCTACTACTAGACTCATAAGAAAGGTACCTAAAAACACGGGGATGTTTATTAGGAAGAAAAGGTTAGAACAGCCTTCAGATACAATAAACTACCAGTTGTTGAACTAATTATCCCTTTGGATGTACGCAAGGAGCCTGCAAACTACAGCACAAGGCAGGAACACCTGGCTAGGCAGGACAGGGGAAGAGCAGAGGACTTCTCAAGCTAGATTTGAGCCCAAAACCAGCATCTCAGTCAATGACACCCTCAGGAACAGCCAGGCTGCTGTCTGAAGATTTTATAGTCCTCATCACCTGAATGTACTGGCAGTTGCTGCATCACCTGTGTGCTTTTCAGGCTGTTTTGTTTCACTGACCTGTCACCCACTCCAGGAGCAGTGTCACACTCCACACAGGAGATGTGCAATGCAAAGACATCACACCAGTCCTTCAGCCTCCCAGCAGAAGAGCTGATGTTCATTTGGGGGTTACACAGGCCACAGCCAAGATTTTCTCAGCTTCCATCCTCTACTGGTATACAGCCTCAGGACAGCCTGCTTCCAGAGTGTGAAAACTTCAGGTATTTCTCAAAGTCTCCTTGTCAAACACTCTTCTGGACTGACAGGGAGATGTCCACAAAGCCCATCTGAGGCCTGAACACCTGAGAAAACCACCTCTTTCATGAGCACATTCCCTAGCCAGGGAACAAGCCTTCATTCCTGCTCTCACCTCAGAACAGGGAATTCCAGCTCTACCTCTGTTATGTCTAACATGCTAACTTGTAGAGTATATACTTCCTTGCCTTACCGACCTTAGTGACAACAGACCCCATCAAGGGTACAAAGATTAGGCTAATAACCCTCCAAAGCACAGGGCTGTAAGCTGCTGTAGGATAATTGTCACCCCTTCCACTGCTGAGGGCGTGGAAATCGTATTTGTGTGCCAGGGCAGCTGGTGTTTGCTCGACTGACACCTCCATTAATCTGGCCTTCCACATCAAGCCTGGAGCCACTGCTGGCTGCCTCAGACTTATAAGGAGGTGGGGCTGCATTACTTGCAGGACAGCCCCAAATTATTCTGAAAAAATGACCAGAACAGTGCAGTTTGTAGTCACTGCTCAGTTACCCTCCATTTAAATATCTGTCCTTAAAATACACAGTAGGATATGGCTGGTTCAAGAACCGACCCAATCTGCCCTTCCCGTTTCCACAGCAGAGCAGTGATGTCCCCCAAAGAAGGGCAATAGGACAATATATCTTTCATCACTGAAATCTGTTGGGATTCAGAGCTTTGGATGCCCAAAGGTGTTCAGGAGCACAAATCCCATTCTGGAAAGGAATTAGGGTCCGGCTGCCTTTGGAGATCCCGGCTAGGGAGTTGGCCCAAAGAATACATTCTGCCAAATGAGCTGTTTCACTGGCACAAGTGTTGCTGGAACTTCTTTTTCAGCACACACAATATTTAGGATTATTCCAGCTCCCTGCTAGCACTATCTTCTTCACCCCTAATTAAATTAACATGTAAGAATGAAGAAAGTTTTTGAACCTTATCAAACTTTAAATAAAACAAAAGTTGAATTTTTAAATGTGCCCAGTACTTTCCTGATGTACAAAAAATAAATACATGAAACAGAGTAACTCACTTTCAAACACCCGAGCAGCAACCCCTTCTTTTTTAATTGAAGTTCCACCAGTAGGAATCCTTACGAAAAGAAGGGCAAGAGTGAAATTAAAAAACCCTCTCCTACACATGAAAAATAAAAAAAGAATTCTGTCTTATTCTGTGTTCTTCAGCTTTCTAATGCCCCTTTAATTCCTGGAATCTCTAAATGAAAGAAGGAATTGATTTTCTCAGGAGTGGTCCACCCAGCAAAAAAACGTGTGTCAGATGACAGAAGGAGGTAGTATTCTGAGCTTCACTGAAATTCTGAAACCACAAAGATATTTTAATATGTCCAGAGACTATTTCAAGAGTAAAAGCATAAAAACAGGGACACCTAGAATTAAGTAACATTAAATTTCACTTCAGTTTTGGTTTTCTGTCTCAGTTGGAACAGAGCTACTCCACCAGAATACATATTCCTCTGAAATACATTTTTGTATTAGTGCTACCAACAGAGCCAGTTTCTAATTAAAGGGCCATAATATCTTGTTAATATTAAGGGAGGGCCTTGTTTTTGGTCTGCTAATTTTTTACATCTTCAGCACATCCTTGATAAGTAAGAGGGATTTTAAAAAGGCATTCAATGAGATGTCTACACAGTAACTTTTCATAGGTATTGACACATCATTAAGGATGTTCTAGGGAGATTCCATGGTTTATCCTTTGACCAAAAAGATCTTTACGCTGATCTGTCACTTTTAAAGTAACTAAATGCTTTCTCAAATAAACCTGAAAACAAAAACCTAAGAGCCCCCAAAAGTATGTAATCTAAATGACCATAAAACATAAATTGAGAGCTACAGTGTTTGGCTAGGATTTTGGGGAAATCCTTGCAAAGCTCAACCAGTCCACTTCTGAAATCCTAAATGCAACAGTAACAATGTGACCCTTCACAAACAGTTACTATAGCATTCTTAGCTGAAAATCTCAGAGCAACTTACTTAAAAATGGAAAAAAAAAATGAGTCCTGAAGTGCTGGTAATTTTCCTTAAAATGAAAAACGCGAGGATTATGTGTGCTGAAGCTGAGGAGACAATTTTCTAAACAGCCCATCTTTCAGCCCTGGCCACCGCCATCCCTTCCCACCCCCAAAAACCAGGCAGCTCTGGCCTCGGGAGGATGGGCTGCCAGGGGAGATGTTGATCCCTGGGGCTCCTCACCTCTCAGCCTTCCTCACACAGATCCACCAAGAGTCTGATTTGGCAGCGCAACAGAGCAATAAAAGAAATCAAAGGAAAAAAGTAGGCGAAACAAGCACTCTTGTCACGAAGTTGCAACTTCCATTATTGAGGGCTGCTCGGTGTTTGGGGTTATTCTGGGTTAACTATCACTGCTTTTGGAAACAGACCCACACAGCTCCTGGGCATTCCCTGTGCCCATCCCGGAGAGCACCAGGGTGGGGAGCGCCAGGGGCAGAGCCCCGCTTCTGAATGGAAGCCAGGGAATATCCTGCTGCAGCTGTGCTTGTAACTGGCACAATCATCAGCTTCCACCCTCCTCCCCCACCCTGTTTTTCCTTTTTTTTTTTTTTTTTTTGACAGCTGTCTTCCTATCTTCCCAACAGGTGCTATTAGGCCCTGAACAATGGCAAAGGCTTTTAAGCCACTGCTGTTGACAAGTGAAAGGGAACAACAAATGGCTCAGTAGTGCTCTTCTCCCAGGGTCACTCAACCAATGGTAATAGTTATTATTTTTATTTATTAGCTCTGTGGCACTGTCTTCCATTGTACCTCCTCCAACCTCCCCTTTCCGTGACAGCAAGGAGCTTTTTAACTTTTAATAAAAATGGGCAAGTGCTTAGCTCCTGAGCTGGCTCTTTCTGCAAAGTGCACAGCTAATGAATGTTGTCCATTTATATCTGGATAATTTATGATGTCAGCAGAGCAGAGGTGGGGAGGGCTGGATCCAGATATGGCCATTACTTACTCTGCCAAGAGTGACAACGAGAGCATGGAGAGGTGGAAGTCGGACAGAACGAAGAGGTTCTCTCACCTTGTATTTCAGGCTTTTTTTGAGGATAATTACACAATTAGCAGATAAATATGACTTTTTTTTTTTTTGAGGTTGATGTAATTTTTCTTTCCTCTCCTTAGCATTTTGTTGACTGCATCATAATCCCCTTCAGAGAACAATAGCAGGTGGAAGAAAAGTTCACTTTCCCTTAAATGAAAATTACTGCACCCATTTAAACAATTCAATCAGAAGTGTTACTGCCAGGAGAAAAAATTGTGCCAGAATGTTTTCTGATCCTAATTTATTTCTGATCCACATATATTTACTAGATGAGATTACTCAATTAATAAATGGTGTGGAACAGATAAACCCTATCAAATGCAACCCTGTGTTGTCACTGTCCTGCCAAACCAGGTAAATATGAAGGAAAATCAGGCAATTCCATGTCCAAATGAAATCAGTAAACCAGCAAGTGACCTGAAAGCACAAATACACTTGCAAGTTGAAAATGTGAAGCTAAAAACCACAAAATATTGACATATTGTGGAACCGGTTGGTTTAGAGTCATGTGTTATCAATCAAATCAAGGTAATAGTATGCACATCTTTTGATCATCTGGACCTATTTATTTAAATTATAAGTTGACATGATTGTGTAGTGAAAGGGCTACAGATTGTGGATGCACTTCCTAGAGAAAATGTGTACTATTATCATTTGAACCTAATGATAACATTGAAAGAACCAGAAAACACTCATCTGGGATGTTAATAAAACCATTAAAGGAATTTAAAAAATTTAAAACAGAAAACTGAAAAGGATATTCCCCTGAAACAACAAAAAACCGCATGCAGTAGGCCCAGATGTCTATTCTTTTTCAAAATATGACAGACTGTTTGACCACTGGAAGTGAGAATTAAAGCACATATGCCTGATACACATTCTGAATTCCTCGTGCACAATGTATGTGAACACAAAATCTCAATCATCCATTGCCAGACGCCAGAAAGATAGGAACAATAATATTATTAATAATAACATTTTAAAAAAAGTGCACTATAAATCAAAGCTTCTGAAGTGCCGGTAGTTTCAGAGTAAATCAGACTACTAGTTGTGATGTAAATGATATTTGCATGAAATAATTATGTCTAATTAGGAAGAAATTATTAAGGCTAATGTCATCCTTGGACTTGCCTAAAATAATCTTACAAGACTTTTACACAGGTTTCTCCACTGAAGGACAGCATTCTATCTACCTTGACAACTTGTTCTGTTTGTTCTCACTTGTCTCCATTCATGGATTTTTGGACTGTTATTTTCAGCATAATTAGGGTGAGGAAATACATTGGGTTCCCTTTTGATCGAGCATTTTTCTTTCTGAGTTAGGGAATAACATCGAGATACATGGGTGGTTCAGCCATGTAACAGCTGTGACAGGTAATCCCCAAATACCCGAAGAGAAATCAGAGAAAGTCTGTTATGCATAGCTCTTTAACATAATAGTTCTAGACAAGGGGAAAGGAAAGTCAGAAAGTAAAAGCAGAAAAGTCAAAGAGGTAAAAAGACAAGAGAGACAAAGAAAACAATGCTGAGAACAAGGAAAGAACAAGACTAAGAAGAGGGCCTAATTTGTCAAATCCAAAATGTACTCATATTACACAATGCACTGAAGGAGTCAGGGCAACTCTGCAGCCACTCCCTTGCTATTGAAAACTGTCACCAACATGGAGCCATTCCCCAGCCATCAAACAGGTAACTGCAGCAGCCTGGGCAAACGTGAGAACAGCTGTAACAGTAACTTACCAGAAAAGCCAACAGGACTTAGATTGAAGCATAAACTATGCCTTCAAATTACTGCCAGCACACCAAAGAGAAAACATCTTTTTTATCATAGAGGAATCTCACTCATACCCTGCAGCAGAACTTTTTCAGACTACTTTAGAAAACTTAAGACTTCCTTCATTCATCTTAGGATGATAAAACTTCCACTGCAAATAGTTGTCCAGATCCACAAAAAGGCTCATCTGCATTTAGGATGGCTTCATGAATCACCAAGGACCAGCAAGGTGAATGCAGGGCAGGAGCAGAATACCTTCCCAAGAACTAAGGTCATTCACTGGGCAGCTCCATACACAATAATGACAATCAAGAGGCACTACATTCTCCCTGCTAAAAAGAACACAGACCCCAGACATACAGAAAATGTTAACATTTCCTCTGATGAAATTACTTTGAAACAAGAAACAGTTCTCTCACTTCTGCATTATCAATCTCATCAATGGCCACCTAAAGTTAGACATCTCCCTCTTTGTCCAACAAACTTGTCCATGTCACTCTGAGACCTAATCTGTTTCATTAAAAACAAGATAGTACTATGTGTAGTCATCCTTACAGATTTCTCAACTACCCACTTGAGAAGGCCTGCTGTAGTGCCTGGGCCCTAGACTTAAATTAGGAATCAATCCTTTCTGCAATTCCAAAGCATTCACCTGTGTAGTTCTAATAACATCAGTGAAGGGGAAGCTTAAACCAAACTGAAGCAGGAGGAACAAGTTTAGATGAAGAAAGAACCACTTAGAAGAGACTACCTTTTCTGCAACATCTGTACTTCAGGATCCTATTTATTCTTCACTTAGGTGTGGTGGTAGAGACATCTGGGTTCTGCTGTGAATGGGCAGAAGCTGCACTTTGCTCTACCAGACAGAAATCTGGTACCAGTGACCTTCGTATTTGTGTTCTCATCTGGATTATTTCTACCTTTCATGCCACAAAAGAAAAAGGAGTCTTCTGAAACTGCTCTATTATAACAAGGTGTCTCTCCTAAGAATCTGGCCTCATATCCAAAATGCTCACTGGGACATCTACCTGCTGAAAGAACACCCAAACCCAAACTTCCATGTATGATTGTTGATCTCAAGCACTGGCTAGGTTACAACTGACTAAAGGACACATGGAATAACGCATGACCTGAGAGTGAGCTAGACAAACCTTTACAAGGAGCTGGACCCATACTCAGGAATGCAATCTTGCAAGACCTGACAGTAAAAGTGGGTGCTTTTTGGGAGTGGCAGCTCCTTCAAATAAAGATCAAACCTGTAAATGAAGAGAATATTGCACAAAAAAAAAAAAGATCCATGAAGGAACCCAAAGAGCAGATCTGTGCAGGGATTTGTGCAGCTCTACTGCCGGGATTTCTGGCTCTAACTCTTTGTGTCTTTGTAACTCTGAACATTGACTCAAACCACCTCAAAGTCCCTAATAAACTCAGCTAAATTTTAACTTTTGCATGGCAATCACTTCAGTCAGGTAACTGTTGATGCAGCCGTGAAAAAAATCAATCCAAGCCTAGTATCAACTGCACTTCAATTTTAACATTGAAACAGCTAATGCTGATGAACTCTGAATAATAATACCATTATCAAACAGTTATATGGAACCATATCTTTTGTGATTTAATTTTGTGACTAACACTGACATCTCAGTATGGTACCTATCTTTTTTTTCAGACACAATGCTCAACAATATGCAGTTTACACAGAGATTTATTTCACATCTAGCAAGAGATGTTTGGAAAAAGAACTACATGCAATTCAGCTTTTCTTCTTCAATGCTGAGATGAAACGAGGGCTGACACTGAAATATTTTCTCTTAAACCCACGTCTCTCCGAGTAAGATAGAGAAGTCTTTGAATAAATGTATATAAATGTCCCTCTGGTCTGCAGATATGAAGCAGAGTCATACCAGATACATGCCAGTGTGCCAGAAAAGGACCCAGAGTCAATATCAAAAGTAGTAGAGTGAAACAGAGGGATCTGGGGCTCCTGTGGAGTGAGGCAAATGACAAGGGTAAATTCCCAGATTGCTTGAGAACAGGGTGTCTGGGAAGGTGGGGTGTGGAGTAATTGCAGAATGGTGTAATAGGGAATTTAATAGATCAGAAAAGGCTGAATAGGGTAACAGGCCCATTGTTCAGAAAGTTCTCTTTTGTGACCAGGCTTTAAAAGAATGCCAGGGAAACAAATGACTTAATCCTGGGGGGATGCTATGGCATAAATGAAAGTAGTCTATACCCTGAAAGCCAATAGAATAAATTTCTGTATCACATAACCACACTGACAACTGCAGCTTTTAGCTAAGTTTTAAAACTTTGCAATCGGCAAAACCCTCACAATCATGCCCTCCCATGTCCCCCTTTCTCTCTTCAACAGCATTTTTCAATGTACTTTGTGGGCAGACAGGGGAGCAAGTAACAGGAACAACAGACGTGGTCAAATGCCACGTAAAACACGATGGTTACAGGACAGAGCAGAAGGAAAGAATTCTTCAGTGCTGGCTTACCTTCCCTCCCATGTTCTAACCACTGAGCTAACCTTGGAGCTTCCTGGTTCTGTGAACACAGCCACTAAGCACTACACCACCAATTCACACAGTTTCCTGCTTCCCTGCTAAAGGAATGGAAGTGCTGTAAGGGACACTTGGTGCAAAATGCTGGCTAACCTTCCAACCCGAGCATTATGTGTCTCTGGGGAACTTCCCTGTTTCTTAGGCCCTGTTAAAGCAGATGATGGAGTTGTAGGGTCCTGGTACATCAAAGACAGCATTTTTCCAGTTATTTTAATACAACCTGAATCAAGAACACAGAAAGGACAGCCTAATTAAAAAAGCGAAGGTCACACTCTAGGGCATAATACAGAATATATTATATCTTTCCAGAGTATGTTATACCTTTCCTTGCAAGGATGGTAGAGCAGGCAGTGTTAAAAGTGACACCATCAGCTTTGGCTTTATAAATAACTGAAGAGCCAGGATATTATGCATTTTATGGTTCAAGGATTATTATTTTTTCATAGGAAAAAAGGTAGAAATACACATTTCTCAGTTACCCATAATTTCTTAATGGAAGTAACAGATTCTTAATTAGGAAAAAAATAATCTCAAGCTCATTTTAACTCAGGCAGAAAAGTGAAATGTAGAAATGTAATGCAGCAATCCCAAACCAAACTTTTTCCAGATCTTCATGAAATTCACCCTCTGATCCTCAAATTCCTACTATACCTAGATGGAACCTATTAGTTGGTTCTAAATTTGGCTACAGAAATTCTACAATTCTCTATGAGTCTTCTGAATGAAATTCCACTCTAGAACAATTAATAGAAACAAATTAATTTGCCTTCCAAGAATTGGAGGATTGGAGATGTGTAGCTCAGCTGTGATTTGTGGTTTACTTGGTAGGCAGTGTGTTGTACTTTTTCTTCTTCTTCCCTCTCCTTTTGCCAGAGGAAAAAAAAAGATCACCATAGGTGCACATTTCTAGAGAGCTCTGCACAAAAGATAGGCTTCTGAAAAGCCCTGATCTGACTTTAATTGAAACACTTGTTTCCATATATATTACAGACACTTTTTTGTAAGAGTTTAAAACATATAAAAGCAGCTATTACTGCTTTGAACATTTCTAACTCAGGAAAAAAAATCAAGGCATGTAAAGTTTCTTCCATCGTATTTAAATTACATTTGGGTAGTTCTCTGTGGGGCTACACAAATTCCTTTAACCCCTCCAGTCTCTTAGCTACATTAAATTAATGATGCATCTCAAGCACTCACTCTTTTGCAGGAGAGTGTGGAATCTCCAGTCAGACACCTACAATTCACTAAATTGGAAACATTGACCTAGGGGAGACATCAGTGTGTTATCCTTGCAGACAATATTACACTGTAATGCAAAACACAGATAATATTTGGAGGAGTTGAGAAGATGAGGTGTATGTTGAGTGGATTTTTCAATGTCAGTAGGAAGAGGCCTCAAATCACTTCTGTGCAATTCTACTGACGACTAAACCATTCTAGGTTGACCAGCATACAGTACTACATCCTTCTTAATATGAACACCCCAAACACCCAAATTGTTCCAGCAGTCTCTACTAGAATGCATTCCTGCTACTCTATACAATACTTCAATTAAGGCTGAGCTACATTAACTATGATTATAAAAAGAAAAAAGTATTTCCACAATGCCCTTTTTTGTCCACTGTTATAACTCTTCACTCCCAAAGCTGTGTTTATAATGAAATGTGTGGTGTATTTTCCATTAAAAGCCTTGGCAGGAGTTTCTGTAGTTTTTCTCATGTATCGCAAGTTCAATACTCTTTCTGCATTTGCTTCACAATAACCAGTCCATTTCCAAGTGATTAATTTTCTATTCTAAAACAATGCATTCCTTTCCCCTCTCATTTTGCTGATGTGGGGTTTTGTTTTTTTTTCCCCTTTTCTTACCAAGAGAAAAAAAATTCTTTTTCAATGACATCATGGTATAAAATTTTCAAAGCAGGTTTTAGCGGGAGATATGCAGATTGCTTTGAAAAGTTACCCTCATAAATAACAACAAAGTACTGAATTATCAAGGCTGTAACTCAGTCAAGAGGTGTTGTAACTATTTAAATTATATGACCTCAGCAGAACCTCTTGATTGAATTGCAGCCTTTCATTAAACTGGGCACTCTGTATTATTTTCTCTGAACTAGAGTAAATCAGGACGGTGAAGAGATTAGCCCCCCAAGCCCATCTCTTTGTGATCTAGAGGCATATAATTTTTAACCATTACCTCAATTTTGTAACTTAAAAAGCCTGTGCAAAATCTACTGTGTCAATAATTCCCTTTCCTGCACAGGGAACGATACCATTACAAAAATACTACTATGTAACCCAGGTACATTCGGAAACTATAAGGCTTGTAAAGGAGCAAGATCCCACTACTGAAAGCCAGAGAAATGTGGGGGGGAAAAGAAGGGAGAAGAGAAACTGTAGATTCATAGCACTGCTGATTCATTCACAAAAAGCTGGAAACCAGAAGGGACCATTAGCTCATCTAGGCTCATCTGCTATATATATTACTGAATATTCATTATTTCATCAACCAAAATCAAACCTTCCTCTGATTTATTTCTAACTACCATTTTACTAGAAGAGAAACAGCTGGCCTCTGAGTCAGGACATTCCATAAATATCTCCTTGCTTTTACTGGAAAGTTGTGTGTGAAGGGATGAGGGTAGAGGGAACCAGGGTACTTTATAACACTCTCTCTGCCCATCTCCAGCTGGCTGATATAATGCTACCTCCATATTTGGAGAGAAACAACCTCCATACCAGTGGTTCCCAAACACACCCATGGCAACAACATCAACACTTTAGAACTTTTTAAGGAGTGGGTCCATGCAGGAGCTCCCATGCTTTTGCAAGGGGCCACTGCAGCAGGCCGGCAGGGATCCCTTCTCCAAAGAGCGCTTCCCAGGCTGCTCAGATATGGGCTGGGAGCATTATTTGGGAGGAAAAAGTTCACTCACAATTCGTATCATACCCTGGAACAAGATGGCGCTTTCCTCAACTGGCCATAACGTGCTTCAGTTTTCCTTATTGCTTGGACTCTGCCTCCTTTTCAAAGCCCCTACATTTAGCTCGGTAAGAGAAAAGCTACAGTAAGTCCCTTTTCCTATTTTCTTATATTTGTGTAGCTGTTAGACATTTTGCAAAGGAGGGGAGTACCAGCCAGCCTCTCACAACAAAAGGGCTACTGTCACCGCGCCAGTCCCAGACATGGTGGAAAGCAGCCCACAGGAAAAGGCCTGGCTCCAGCGCTAGGCTCCGGCCGAGTACAGTCACTGCATTCACTCAAATTGGCAACAGGTCTCAGTGTTCCTGGCTTTGAGCTGTGAACAAGGGTTGGGATTGAATAACCAATTATACAACCGCTGACTGAGTTTATCCAAGGTTTGCAAACTGCTATAATAGCCCAGTATTCACTGAATGTTTTATCCTTTTCCAGATATAGTGTCATATCTCCCCTTGTGCTCCATTTACATGTCACTTTATTACATACATCCATTAAAAAGGTTAATACAATGTCACAGTCAATGCCTAAATGTTGCCATTCAGTATCCTCGCCTTGCTCCCTGCTACATTTCACATTCACACATTTCTTTCTCTCCCCCTCTCCTGTGGGCTTTGCTCACTCACACTCGCACACTCTTTCCTGCTGCAAGTTAAATCAATTTGCTGTCAAGAATACAGAGCAGAGCATGAACAAAACAGTAGTCAAGAGTCAATAGAGTAAAAACTGCATGCTCCCTAAAGTTGCCAGTCATGGCGAGCGCTCTGTACCGCCAGTGACAGGAATAACCTTTAAAACTCCAAAAGTTCAGAGAATCACTTAAATTTCTAGACATTGTTGTGACTTTCTGAATCACCTGGGTCTCTTAAATTGTCAGGAAAGTTCACTTGCTAAAAAAGTATTCTAAGCAGCTTTTCTTACTTTTCTTAGTTAGAAAACTTTAAACATATCACTAACTGTTCTTCTCTGATTTTTAACACTTCCCAACTTGCCCCCACCTACAACCCAGACGCGTAGGAGGCTGGAAAAGACTGGAAAAAAATAGAGCCAAAATTCTCTGCATCTTCCTATGAATTACTGATAGAGATCTTGCTTAAAGTTGCTTGTTATTTTTCTCTTTTGTAAAAGATTATTGTCTCTGATCAAATTGATCGTCTTTGCGCAGAATTTTGTTTCTGAAAACAGTAAGAAAAGAAAATTACTCAAAATCTTCTACAGGTTCACTTTTTGAGATAAAGGGATTCATGTCACTCACTAAATTTTTGTTTTCTACTGCCCTATTAACAAAAAGTAGGGCAAGAAATCAAAGACAAAACTTTAGGTTTCGATTTTATGCAATACAAATGACTGCTGTTTGCATACATGGTATCACTGGCAGAAAGGTACAACTTTTGAATAAGGTACAGCTTCTGAGATGATCTGTACAGCAGAACTCCAGTGGTAACATAGTGAAGCTACAATCATTTAACAAAGCCCAGTTTAATTCCTGATCATAAAAACTGATTTTCATTTAACTTTTTGGCTTTTTACAGTTAGGAGTAGGGCAGTGCAGAAAAAAGAATTTGATCCTGACAAGTAAAGAGCTTGAGGATATTTTTCATTTTTCCTCAATTTCTTGGGGCTTGAGACTTCATCTTTTTGGTATCTGACCATGAAAGCCATGGATATAGACAAAATGTATTTTAAAATACTACTTTTATAGAATCTAATTGTTTATTTACTGATTACCAGTCAAGAAAGTGCACAAATACTTGAAAATCATCTAAGCTGAGGGCTTTATCAAGTTATCATTGGTATGTGAAGTTTGACTGCAATAATGGAAAATAGAACATTTTTTCCCAATAAGCCCCTCTGCAAAGGAACATGAAATAGTTCATATGAACTGTACACTAGTCCTGCTCAGTTAAGACAAAGTCATTCACTGGGGTAAGACTTTCAAAATATATTTTGGTTTACTTTTTAAAAAAACTTCACACAGTTTTTGGATAATATCTTTTTTCCCTTTTGAGGAGTGCTCAGACTTCTTACACCAACCCTTGATAGACAAGTTCATGTGATGGTACCAAACTGTGCTGCAGGGAGCCTGAACGATCTTATTAGCTCACCCTTCAGC
This sequence comes from Buphagus erythrorhynchus, assembly GCA_013400855.1. NCBI lineage: Eukaryota > Metazoa > Chordata > Aves > Passeriformes > Sturnidae > Buphagus > Buphagus erythrorhynchus. Next base: position 18,990 of record VZTT01054400.1, on the reverse strand, counting down.
CTGGGAAAAGAAAGGGATATGTGGAGAATTGAGATGCAGTGTTAGAGGAGCACAGCAGTCCTGACATGCTAAACAGAGAGACACCCAAACTTCACACAATTTCTTTGCCTCTCAACAAAACAATTAAATACTTCAAGTAGTCCCATTACTCAATTTAGGATTCCAAACAACAAAATTATAGCAAAAATCTATTTCCAATTAATCACTTTCCTATCTAAGGGCCTGTATATAAAGTCCTTTCTTTTGTTCTTTTTTTTTTTTAATGTAATGCCTTTTGAAAGATTCACAATGCAACTGCCCACTTTTGCATCATAAAAGATCTGTAGGCACCACATTGTTCAGCTATCAGTAATAGACTCTTGATTGAGTTGGACTCTGAATGACACATGGTAGCAGCAAGTGATAAAAAGATTGGAGAAAAACCCTCCCCTCAATTTACTCCTAAACCAATTATTTGCAAGCTTTGTGCACCATGAAATTCTATTAGGAACAAATTATATTAGCACTGTTTATAAATGCTATAGCAAGTTGTTCTCCAAAAATGGGAATTACCTCTGACCAGATGAGAAGAATGTGATAATTCTTTTGGCAAGTGGAGAGGCTTCTGTTTCCTTCTCTTGTCCAATTGTACTAAAGAAAAAAATTGACACTTAATTTTGTTACCACAGCTTCTTACAACTTCTTAAAACCTGATGACCTGACTTGGTACCAATCTAACCAAGCCTGAAGCAAGGAGCTTCGAAATTGTTTAAGGAAGCACAACTCGTCTGAGCTCCTTTGGAAAAGGACATTCTCTGAACTCTGACTTCTTTTTCCTGCTCATTCAAGCACAAAAAGGAGAAAATGGGGCTGGAATTTCCATGGCCAAAACCAAAACGAAAAAAAAACAGGACATGAAATACCTTGGCAAGTTTACAGACTTTCAGGCAGAGAAGGATGCAAAACTGCATCATATTTTGGACAAACACAATGAAGAAAGCCCTAACTTTCTGTGAGGAAGTTCTGAGAGGGAAAATTTCTTCCTATCACCCCTTCTGATTCACAAATTAGCACCTTCCAAGTGTCTGCAGCTCTGGTCACCATACAAGACATTCCCAGCCAGATGCACTGTTCTGTAGGAGGATATTCCATCGCTGTGACATCTTAGTGTCACTTTAGCAGTAGTGGGATCTCATACATTAGAAGATGATAGTCAAGAGCCCTGTAATGTACCTAAAACAGTCTGTGCTTCTGTATTTGGAAGAAACTGATATTCCCTGAAACATGCTGCACCTCTCATGCAAAAACATCGTATTACTGATTTGTGGAAAGGTGTTTTCATTCCACTTTTTAGTAGCTTTTTGCAAACACTTCTGTTATGCATAACCTAGAAGTAGAACATAGTACAATAATTACTGATTGCTAACTAATACTTCTGTCTCAGACCTCAAGCTCTCTTGAACAATGAATAAGCACAATTGAGAATTCATGAATTTGAGCACTAATCCACAAATGTGACAAGCCCTGTCTGTACCACAGTTCACAGAGCCTGAGAGGCTGGCAAACACTCCAGTGAGTGATCAAACTGTTTTGTTATGATATTAATAAAAACCATAAAAACAATAGTTTTACTTCCTTTTAAATTTAAGGACAAAATCTGACTGGTTAGTTTCCAACCTCCTCATCTCTTTTCCTTCCAAGACCTCCTTATTGTCAGCACACAAATAGTTTTCATTAATATTCTAAGTGAAATAGTAATTAATACCTAGCTATTCAATCCTTGACAGAAAAGAAGAATAAAGCAGAGTTTGATTCACTGACTCCTTGAAACAGATTCTTAGGGGAACTGAAGACACTCAGAGAGTAGAACAAATTATATCTTATGGAACTCATTCTTATGGTGACTCTGGAATTATCCCTATTTATAATTGCATTTTTTGGTATTCATGCTACTTCCCTGCTCTCATCAAAAGAGAAGGACAAAGAAGGAAATGTGAGGGCAGATTTTTTTCTTCCATCAATTCCAGTGGCTGGATGCCATAATAAGGCACGCTTTTACTTCTATTACAGTTCACTTCTTAGCCTAGTGTTAGCAATAGCCAGCTTTAAGGCAGGTACAGTAATTGCAGCTTGTTAATTGGTTATTTCAGAATCATATTATTACTGTACTCAAGAATCAAAATGCCATTGCTTTCATCAATCTTTGTTTAAAAAAACAAAGATATGAATTTCCAGCACTTCAATTTTGTGACTGCAGCGAAGTGCCAGATTGCCAGTGGTTGGTAGATAGCTTCTATTTCAAACACATATTTATCTGTGTTAGCTGCAAAATGATAGGGCTGTGCAGAAGTAACGATTCCCTTGTTTCATGTTCCTAATCTTCTGCTGAATACCCCTTCGTAACTTGACTAGAAAGGGATGGATTTATTTGAATTTAATTTGTGATGTCACATGGATTTAAGAACATTCCTAAATATATGTGAAGTACAAAAAACCTTTGCAAACTTTTCTCTCTAAGGATGCAATAGGTGTAATGAAACTTAAGAGAAATGTAACTTAAAATATATCAGGCTATTAACATTTTAATCACCCTGAAATCATATTCATGTTGCTTCATTTTCAAATTATTTTCCACTTTACAAGAAACATAAACACAAGTTCCTTTGATATTTTAAACCCTGACTTAGAGACTGTTTCAGCCTCCCTCTGTCCAAGTGTTAACTGACTAATAGCTCTGCAGCTGTGGAAGAAAACATCTCTCATCTCCCCCATGGTCCAGCACCTTCCATTTATGGCTGGAATGATTTCATTATGTTTTACCACTGCTGGCTCCCATATTTTTCCTCTAACTCTCTCCCCAGCCCACTGCTAACTGTCATAAACCTTCGAAAGGATTTGGGAAGCTATCACTCAAAGCACCACTGAGCAAGAGCCAATCACCAAGGCAAGGGAAGCCTTCTTACCTAAACAAACCATTATCGGCTCATCTCATGTCTTTGTACTCTTTTTTTGCTATTACCTCACGGGATTAACTTTTATCTCTAATCTCTGCTCTGGCCAACTGTCAGGGAGCCTAAAAGCTGCCTGTCTTTTAATCTGTGTGTAATAATACTGCTGTTACTAACAGATAACTGTGAAACAACATGGAGGGAAGGAAAACACATAAACACACAAGGGCTGATTGTTAAAAACTGCTGTGCTTGGTCCTACCTGAAAGGAGGGCAAGATCATGAGTGATGTCCATATTGCATTTCCTTCTTTTTCTCTTTCATGTTTTTCTTTTCAGTCCAATGCCACTGAAGTGTTTTAGTTTGGGGCATCTGCTCTTATTAACCAGTTTATCTCTCGTTCAACCTGAAATGGTCGGGTTCCTAGGAGTATGCAAGAAACCTCATCTACTTGTAACTTACCATTAAACAAAAAATCAGGATGGGGAACATAACAGAAAATAAAAGAAAAAATAAAAGAAAAAAAAAAAAAGGAAAAGAAAATGAATGATCCTACTGTAAAGGGAAATAGCCAAAGCTTCAAAACAGTCAACATTTAAAGCTTGCCTTGAAATAAGCAAGTCTCTTACTGGGTGGCACATTTACCAGGCAGTCAGGCTTTACTTTACTTTAAGTTAATACTTTTATAAGCTCTCCCCAATACTACATTACACCATGTTTCATAAAACAAGAGTAAGACTGAAAGAAAAACAAAGACCACTTAATTATGGCCAGGTGTGTAGGGTAGCAGTTCTCACACAAGACAGGGTCTTCAGGGGTTAGAGCAGGGAGGCGAACCCTCATAAAAACTGCTCTTGTAGGGGTGCTGGTGGCATTTTTTCTCAGATTTTATTAAAAGCTTATTAAAGTCAAAGACATGCCCTTTTATTTAAATCTAGTCCTTTGAGTTTGAAAATCAACAGGGGAGAGGAATAAAGGAGCCCTACCAAAAATATCAGCAGGAGAGCTGTGGATACAGTGTTTTAAGGAAGTAGTTGTAAGGACAGAAAGGATACAAGTCTTACATGGAATAGCAACAGCAATGAAACTAAGCGGGTTAGTGATAAATATATTTTAACTGTTCTACTAGGTAACTTTAGGATTCCGGCTCAGTATCCTACTATACCTCTCAAAACCTATAAAGCAAACTCATATCCTCCAAGGATTCTCCAGATACAAAAACTTAAGGATTAAGCACCAGATCTTGGATAACCAGCAAATTTAGGGAAGCTGGAGCTATAGAGCAGCACACAACAAAATTTTCTCCTCACATGTCCAAGACAATTCCTTTGAATCTCGTGATGATTTTGTACATCTTAATTAACAGTTGTATAATTTTCCAGCTTTAGTTGAAAAGGCATCATTATTCCCAAGTGGGAAAAATAAGGCAGAGAAAGAAATGTCTGGCTCAAAGCCACCCAAGAGAGCCCAGTGGCAGAGCCAAGGTCACACACAGAGCCATTCAGGTTGGAAAAGACTCCAGGATCATCAAGTCCAATGTTTGACTAACCACCACCTTGTCAACTAGACCACAGCACTCAGTGTCACATCCAGTCATTCCCTGAACATCGCCAGGGAGGGTGACTCCACCTGGATAGCCTGTTCCAATCCTGCCTGTGAATAAGTTCTTCCCAAAAGCAGGTGGCAACAGCAGCCTAAAGGGAGAAACCTGGATGCTTTAGGAGAGGGGTGGCCCAGGACATGTCCCCCTGGCCCCCAGATGCCCTGGTGGGGACAGACCCAGCTTCAGGTGCTCTTCCCAAGGCCTCTCTCCTCTTCACAGCTTCCCACAGCCCTTCCCTGCAACTCACTGCAGACTGTCACGACATATCCTGACTCCTGCCCACAGAGCTCTGCCCAAAGAGGCCACAACACACTCCCCACACGGCAGAGGCAATGAGAAGACAATGGTGTCAAAAGGAGGTGTCCACAGGAGGTCCAGTGTGTCCCCCTGTGGCTAATGCCATCCATTAAGAAATCTGAAATGCATTCAGCAGGAGTGATTATCTTCGCAGAGTTTAAACCTCATCCCTCTATACATTGTGTTGTAATAATTTCAGTCATATATCACAGTGACAAAGATTACAGATGTAGGGTCAAATATAAAAGGCAAGGTTGCAATATTTCAGCAAAAAAAGCAAAGGAAATTTTAGATTAAGCCATATGAAACTCCAGAAAGAGACAATGGACCAAAGACATCTCAAACATGATCTTCTTGGCAAAGGAGAAAAAAAAGACCATAATGAATGAGGAATGGGGATGGGAACCATCCTTCACTTCTCAGTGAGGAAGGTGAGACTGACTGTGAAGATGGTGAGGCACTGGCACAGGTTTCCCAGAGGAGCTGCAGATGCCCAGTCCCTGGAATGTCCCTATCCATGGCAGGGAGGTTGGAATTAGATGATCTTTAAGGTGCCTTCCAACTCAGACCATTCTGTGATTCTATGATTCACCAAACCTAAATCCTTTCCTCTACTACTCTCTCATCAGAGCTGGTTTTAGGAGTTTGTTCTTAACTCCATGCATTCCTTGGCCACAGACGAAGATGTCCTGGCAGCCAGAGCTGGATATCTTTGCACTGGAACTCAAACTCTCTCTGACACAAGTCATCATTTCTGACAATAGCTTGAACCCCAATGAAGAAAAACAAGAAAAATATAATGAATTCTACTATACACCAATACATTGAAAATCTCAGTCTGCATACTGTGGTCTTTATCATATGCTGACTCCCAATGGTTTTCCAGTAATTCTGACTGGATAATAGTAAGGAAATTCAAGACACCTCTTGCCAAATGAACATATGACCACAACTGTCTGAGATTATTTAGAAAAGAAAATAGAGGAGCACCCAAAAGCAGTACCATCCACCTTATATAGGAATTACTCATTGTTTAACACTGTTTGCTGCTCAATTATCAAAGGCTGCTGCTAGATTTAAACATGGACTGTGCTGATAAAAAGATATTCAAAAAGCAAAGCAACAGTGTTTCCTCACATTACAGATTTTGATACTAAACTAAAAGGGACAAAGAAAATCAGGAAACCAAATTGTTCAAAACTTTGTCTCTCCCACCTGTTTCACCTGACAACATGAAGTCTTTAGACTTGCCCATCTCACCCTAAGATGCTTATACTCAGCCCCAAAATATAGGATCTTTACAAATATCACAGTATTTATTGCTCAGCTCAGATCTGAGAATGAAAACAAAACACTCTATCTTCTCACTGTCACCTCTGAAATTCTTCTTCATACCACTGTCAGTGTTGGTCCCTCATCTCATTTCATCAGAGTAAAAATCTACATCTGTTCTACATTTGAGACAACATTCACAGTTTTTCAGACTGCCAGCACCAAAAACTAACAACCAAGTTCTAATCAGTGACAGAGGCGCGCCTACACTTGCAGCCCACTCCCACTAAAATAAGGAATCAGGGACATGAACACTAGCTTTGACCCAAGTGCCCAGATTAGCAACCTCCCACTTGCCCCCCTCAGAAATCAATATATTGCTGCATTTTAAAATGGTTTCCTGAAAACTTCTCAGAAGCAGCTTGGTGAGGGTGATTATCTGAGGATCTTAAGTGAGGCTTTAATAAGGTTCTACTGTATACAGTACATCTAAAAAAAAGCCCACTAAAAATAACAATGAGAGATGATTGTAGAGGATCTCACTCTCAAGGCATCATTTCTAGCTTGTGCCCACAACACTACAGTAAAATATCTTGTCAGGCCAGGAGGGCTCGACAGGCCTAATCAATAGCTGTTATTTTTTCACAAGTGCCAACAAAGGAAAAACTTAATTTATGCCACACAAGATGCTGAAAATAATTCATACTAATTGGACTGCCTAAAATTCCCCTTCTGTCCTTCTGTTTTTGATTGCTTTTAACTTCTCAAACTTTGACTGTCCACACTGAAATGCTTAGCCTCTGAGCTAGGAAAAAAACCAAAAACACAGGAGTAACAAGGGCAACATTACTTTCTTGCTATCTGACAGTTTAAGCTGCCATTTTTAAGCAAAATTAGCATTGGATTTTAGTGTCTAACTTTCTTCAACTGTTTTGTAAAAGACAGCTACACTGCTTGAGAATGCCAACTTTTGTCAAGTGAAGATTAAATGAGTACAGACTCTTTCAGTATTGTCTTCAGAGGAAGTTAGAAGACTGTAGACAGCTTTAATATTTGCAATACATATTCTAATATTCTGCATTGTTATTGATCCCTGGGACTTACAAAATCCCTTCAGAAGTACACAGAGTAAATCTTACAACTCGTAGAGTTTTTTTTTTCTCTTCATGATCTTGTATGAACATTACATAGTGCTACAGCACCTTGTGGGGCCTTCCAGGCCATCAGGTTATTATCCCTTACATGGGGAACATTTGAAAAAAGCTAACACAGCAACTGAAAGTTGTTCATGAAGAGTGGGAAGATTCTGATAAGCAATAAAGTATTTCGGAAAAAAGCCATCCACTGCCATTTGTCTACAAAGCTATAAAAAGCACATTTATGAACAGTGTATTTCAACCAAAAAAAAAAAAAAAAAAAAAAAAAAAAACAAACAAACCAACAAACAACAAAACAAACCAGAAATCACTACCAATAACTATCATGCATGTTATCACAGGAAAAGGTTTCCAGCCTCTGTCCTGTTTGGAGAACCTTGGATCTGGTGCACAGCTATCTAACAAAGTATGGGCAACGGTACTGAGCATTTGGTTTTCCTACTATTTTTAACTGTAATACAAAGAAAAGGCTGGATGCTTTCCCAAAACAAATGAAGATGCATTCCAAATCCTAAAACACAAGGTACAAGCTCCAAAAGAAACATACCAGGCTGTCAGGCCAAAGCTGCTACTGGGGAAACAGACAGGTATGAGGAATTTGTTGTGGGAAGGTGAGTCAAGTAGTGAAGTGTTCTGCACACAAGGATGAAGAACAAGCAGAATTAAGGAGCAGTGACCTGGGGATGGAAGAAAGGTGGTCACTGGGTTTTTATGAAAGGTTCCTATTTCTTTAGCCTTTTTCCATAATTCCATAGCAACCAAATAGAAATATGTCCAGTAGATGTTACAATAACTGAGACTTCTTTCTTCAGTGATGCAGTCTGACTCAGGTCTTACAGTTTTAGACCCAGCTGATGTGAATTCTTGAAAGAAACAGTATTTGCCCTATCCTTGACACATCTGGAGAGAAAGTCAGCCTGCTCCAGAGTAGAATAAAATGGACAAACACAATCAGTTAATACAGAGAACGACAGAGTTTGGCTCCAGTGTTATGGTAAGCCTTGAGCTAACCTGACAGGATATATGCACACCAGAATCTGAATTTAATTAGACCAAATGTCTGATGACCAACCTGTGATTGCATAGCAGGGCTCAACTCTAACATGCATATGGGGACACTCAAGGGACAGATAAAAAATTTCACATAGGAAATGTTAAATGTTACTTTACTCTGACATGTGGCTGTGCTGTTAGAATAGAAGCAGCACAAGAGCAGTGTACAGTACAATGCAGAAGTTTTTTTATCATTCACTCCTAACTTTATTAACTTTCAAGAAGGTTCATGCTGTTGTTCTGTCCAAAATTTACATACACGCTTCCAATAGATTATTAATATTTTCCACCAAGAATAAGGAAAGTGTAAGTATGACAGATAAAGTTAATGTGTACTTCTGTTCCAATATAAGGGTTTAGTAACTATGACACATCCTTCCCTCGCACTGCAGTAATAATCATCCCATGTGAACAAGAGGGGAAAATGTGGTTTTTTTTTAAAAAAGAAACATGCTTTATATAGATTTTTTTCATACACTGAGACTTTAAAGTGTATCACTGTGTCTATGTGTATGTATATGGAAAAAACTTTCTATTCTGACAATGACTTCAGAAATCAAGCAGGGCAATACTGCTCTGACTTTGGACAAGATAACTGATTACAAAAAAAAATTGTGACTGAAAATATTCTTTTGTGCTTTGTGGAATTATTCTACCTGACTTCGTAACAGGGTAAAAAACTCCTAGAGATAGACAGGCAAGTGATCAATTAAACTATTATCAGGACTGAGTTGAGTATTCATTTGGTTTCCACCCAAACATTGACTCCTCTGTCAGAATCTCTCCTAGCAAGCAAAGCTTGCTCTTTGTCAGTTCCATAAGTACAACTAGCTGAGTGATAGATCCATGCACAGGAGCAGAGTGGAATCATTAATGCAGAAGTTTGAAGAATCCTTAAATCCATACCCCACTGGGTTGATTTTGCCACAGTCACTGTTAGAATCACAGATTAATTTACCTGTGGAGAAAATCAACCTTCAAAAGATCCAAGGAAGATCATATTTACATATGTACCAGCTTCAATTTCAAGGTCTACAAGATTGCAGGAAAATAAAATAAAAACAGAGGATCAGTTTTTCTATTCTTTCAACTTTTGCAGCAAATCAAATCTTCCAGATCCAGACTACAAATCTCAGATATGTATGAGACTGAAAATAAGAAAGATAACCACAGACACTGAAGAACAGATAAGAATCATCAAATGCATTACCATAGTTTTGAACAACAAAAATGGCACTTGAGTGAGATACTACCCTCCAGCTTCATCACACTCAATGACACATTTAATGTCAGACTAAAATTTATAGGATATTAAAGCAAACAAAACCATGTTTAAAGCAATGTTAATGTTACTTTGGTGTTTACACACAAACCCCCAGAAGTTTGCAAATTTAAACTTGACACATCAAGCCTTCATCTGTTTAATAAACCCAAATGGCAACATTTGTACCAAGTGCCTTGATCTTGGGTGCAGCTTTTGATTTTGTGTATGGATTTCTACTCCAGCTTTTCACTTCCTTGTCCAGGAAGGACCTGGCTTCTACTTATGAGACTCTGCAAAGTAAAATATTGAAGCTGCAAGGCTGCCCAAAGGTTCTAGGAACTTTTAAAGCCAAGGGTAATATTTTGGGGCACACAGGCTATGCTAGAAGTGATGGAATGATGTTGTAGACATAAAGGGATTCCTTACAAAGAACAGCTTGGATTTCCTCCCACTAACACAAACCAGTGCATATATGTCTATGTAGGTCCATTAAGCATTAATTTCATCTTCCTTCCCCCTGCAGTTTTATTCTTTGATAGATCTCTCTGCTCATCTCCAGTTATTAGCTATTACCAGAGGCAAAAGCCAGCAGGTAAAAGATAACCAACTTGAATATGTCAAATCTATTGTTTACAAAATTAAAATAAAATCCAACAAAGTCCTTCTTTTAGTGTAGCCACTGAAATATGTATACTGCATATTTCAGTAGGACAGTTCAGTTTTAATTCTTCAGCATTCTCTACATCATGTGAAAATAGCTACCACCACTCTTCTTACTGCTGAGCATTATATAGTCCAAATGCATGAAGCAATTTAGGATGTACTAAATTTAAAATACGGTCCTAAATCCACCTTTGTAAAGCATGGTCTACGTCCACTTTAAGTGAATTTCATACTACACTAATATTGTCATAATTTTTTTTGACCAAAAACACTGATCTAATATGGTTGTTACAAAGGTGCTGTGAAAAGCACCATTCTAGTATTTTAAGAAGAAACTCTCCTAAAACTGTCGTACATTTGTGAAGAAGGATTTAAAAAACCCTCTTTAAAAAATGAAATTTTAGTTTACAGAAATAGAATTAAAAAGAGAGATAAATTATATGGACAGGCTTTCCAGTTCATNCTGTTGACTCCAAATTGGAATAATAGAGTAAAGAAGAGCAGAATTGGTATGTGCTATTTCTACCCACAATGCCACAGTTCAATTCATTTCATCAGCCAAACACCACAGACAAAAAGATTTTGTAAGACAAATGTGACCCACAACTACAAGCGAGTCAAGTATTAAATTATTCAATGTATGTTACTGTCTTACTCTTCTTACTTAAATTCCAAGTGCATTGGAGACAAAAATACCAGAGTTGTTTTTTGTCACCTCTCACAAAACTTGGTTAATTAGCGTAGCACAGAGCAGTGCCCCTGGTGCACACGTGACAATGTACACCCACACACTAATTCACTCTGCCACATTCAGACTTAATTAGGTGTGAGCCCAAGCTGTGAGGCTCAAATCCCTATCTGGAAATACCCTGTGCTGGCCAAAATACAGGAGTGATCCAAACTCCGGTCCCCACACTGTCCTGTCCTCCAAGCTCTCATCTACACCAGACTTCTTTTAGCCCCTGGTCTCTGAGCCAAGAAATGCCTTCACAGTTTGTCAGTACAAGACCTGGCACATGGGATCCCAGGCTGAGTTTGCACCTCACAGGGTTACTGTAATATCCTATTACTGGCTAAACAATGAAGTGACAGAATCACATTTCTAGAATGGTGCTGATTTAAAACAGGGGTTTTTTAAACAGACATTTAAAAATAATAGTTTCGTTTGTTTTTCTAATCTAAGCTAAATACAAAGTTGCACTTTTCTTGAAAGAAATACTGAAGAACTATTAGAATGCAACTTTAGAATATTTAAATAAGGTGGGAAACCAAGTCCAATTTTAAGGTAAATACTCCAGGTCCTGAGTTGCACTGAAAGTTGAAATTGCTTCAATATGCCCATTAGCCTCATCTGAAAACTGGACACAGACTTTTGAATCATTGCCTCCTTTCAAAAAACTTAACAAACACCACCTTATACATTTCTCTTACCTTTGAGGTTCTAGGTGGTTTTTTTCTTTACTTTCTTCTCTCTGAGGGTGAAAACAAGCTATTTGCATTATATACTTTGAGCATATCCTTATATGCTTTCAGCTGGAAATGTTCTCTGCTGCAAACTGATGGTGAGTCTTTCTGTGCCTGCATGCAGGATCCCTGTGTCAACACAGTCCCACCACATGCACACAGTGCCAGGAGAATGTGGGGCTTTAGAAGCTGTCCTAGTGAACTGGTCTTCGAAGGAGAGAACAGCCTTACAGGAAACCAGTGCTGACCAGTTTTCTTTCCCAGGACTGGAAAATGAAGCCATTCACCAGTGCTTGCAGTACAGGCAGAATGAAGTGGATCAGATCTGCATGTGAGATTCAACATCCACGCTAGTGGGAATTCCTGCACTACACATCTAGACAGAGACCAAACAGAACAAAAATGCTCAGGAAAAAAATCGAAATGAAACATTGATCTATCACCCGACCAAATTCTCCTTCTCACAAAATCGTTCTGGAAGAAGGTTGGTGTTGGCTTATGAATTGCTGAGATGGTGTTTAACTAATACACAAACAGAAAGGAAAATACTCTAAAAGCTGAGAAGTGAGTGCTAGCAAGGAGAGTGTAATTTAATAGCCTGAAGCTGTCTGATATACAGTCTGAGCATAACCACATTAAAAGAAACCTTGTAAGTCTTCAAACTGTTAGCTATCTGTTCTGAATGGCACACTAAATCCTTTTAACTACAACTTATTTTGGCTGAATTCTGTCAAGGCAAAATTAGCGCACGTTGTTTACAACTGAAATTACACACTGCCATTTCCATTCAAAGCAAGACTCAAGGTCTTGCCTACCACATTATTTGCATTTATGTATTTTTCCAGAGTACAGTTGTCCAGAAATTTCCTCAGAACTCTACTGGATCAGATCTGAAAATTTATGCATAGAATTATTTTTAAGACAGAGTATTACATCTTGGCACCACCCCTCAAGTCTGTCCATGTCACCTCACAAGAGCTTTTCCCCAGCAGGCTTTACACAGGTATAATACAATCATTCCATGAGTCATGCACTGGCTGAGGGCTCTATCCCTGACACAGAGAAAATACTTCCAAAGAGGGGAAAAAGCTTAACAGCTTCAATGATACTGGAGCCCTGCATGCAACACAAGAGAATTTCAGCAGGAGACCATCTGGGCTTCTAATCCGAAGTTCATTGACATCCATTGACTTTGTTAGGCTTTGACAACTACTAAATATGATCACCGTTGCAAATTTTGGGTTTTCCAGATTCTTGAAAGTGTTAAAAGAACAAAACTTTTCATTTTAATCACACAGAAAAACCAACCTAACACCAGTGTAATGTTGGGCAGTAAGTATCTTTGAAGTAAAGCAACTAAGAAGAGGACACACCACAGCATCTCTAGGGTGATTTTCTTCCCTCTTTGTCAATGAGTTTGCCAACAAGTGTGCCAAATAGGCTGGATTGTTAAGGTTTTATTTATTTATTTAGTGCCACTAGGCAGCATGATGCTGTCATTCCATGCAATACAGTTATTCTATGGTTTCTCTGTTTCTTTGTCACCAATGACTGCATGAAAAATACAAAAAAACAACCACAAAAATCCCTCCTGAAGTATTCACTGCTCTCCTAAAAATAATTAGAG
>VZTT01054397.1:2154-14362 GCA_013400855.1 Buphagus erythrorhynchus | reverse complement strand
GGGAGGGGAAAAAAAAAACTTCTGAGTGCACTCTTTAATAATGTAGTATAACTTTTACTTCATGGACAATCATACTTTCTGCTGGCAAGGCTAAATCTGGAAGAGCTGAACATCTGAATTCTTAGTTATTAAAATTTTAGTTCTGAAAATGAATATGAAAGGGAAGGAATCTGGTCAAAATTCACTTTCTCTTACCCTGGCCTCTGAGGAAAAAAAAAGTATAAAAAAGTATTAGGACTCTTGGCCAATTTCAAACAGATTTGGCAGACAAGTAAAGTTCTTCAGAATTAAAGTTTGTATCAGTCTTACCACAACTGACATCTGTGCAGAGGGGAAACCCCAAAGCAGTGCTCTTTATCTCCACAAGAGCTCAAGTTACCTCCTCTGCCTCTTGTCCAGGCAGTCAACATGGATGGGGCCAAAGGGGCTCCTACTGAGTCTGAGGTCAAAGAAAGGAAGCACCACGTTGAGGGTCTGTGGTTTTTCACTGGGGGTCTGTGTAGAAATGCAGAACCCAACTAGACAGTGAACAGGTGCTTTGTTAGTTGTGGTGTTTCTGGAATTCATTTGTTACTGAAACAAATTGGTATAAATAACTTAATGCTGAATATCCATTAGGAAAAGTATTCATTACAGTGATCTGAAAAATACAGTGAGTTCTGGTGTAAGGAGGATGTAAGAAAGATAAAAGTGATATTGTCCTTTAATATTAGACAATTAGCATTTCACATGGAGTTTACTATTCCTTGAACTTTCCAGCTTTGTATTTGCACTCAAACACTGTTGAAACACTTTTATAAAAGTTAGTTATTTCTTTCTTTTTTACAGTTAGTATTTCAACACCTTAGTAAGATCTCTGAAGTCTGAAAAAGATGGGTTGCTGGATATACAGACTGATACAAAGTGAAGTCAAATACAGTGATAGCCCTTGCCAAAGTAAATTTGGTTCAAAATAAAAAATACGACCTTTGTTGGCTGCTCAGAAATTGTATCCACATGCTATGGCATAAAAAGTTAAAATGCAATTTAAGAAAAGAGGTGCTGTATCAGAGAATTTTAGTTAGGCTTTTGGCTGAATTGCAGAGTGAAGTGCCAAGTGAATCTACCAGAAAGCTGGTGAACACATTCTGCTATACTGAGCCTGTATAGGAATTGAAATCCTTTGAGCGAATGAATTCTGAAAGTGATGAAATGGCTGTTGATTTGTTTGTTTTCTCTGAAGATGCTTTGCCTTCACACATGACGTTATCTTGCCAACAAATAACATCTTTTGCCAGTTTTCTTGGAGTGCTTCCATTAGTGGAGTAACTTATGAAGCAAATTCACATTGCCTGGTTGATCTAATATGCTTTAGCAACTTCTCTGTGAAGACATTTTCACATTGCACAAATGCAAGCTGGAGAGGGCATAATGTGATACATGACTAGCATGTGGTTACCTTTTGATGGCCCTAATAATACAAATGTAAAAAGTAATACTAGCTTCCAGTAAAAAAACCAATGCATGGGTGTTTAATTGCTTCAGTAAAGGGTGGAGTTGACAATTCTGGGATTTGTTTTGTTTTTTTTTTGACCAGCATACATGAGAGATGCACCTCACAGATTAAAATATCTGGCCATTCTACCAGCAGAACTCAGATGTTGTATTAAGTGTTTTATATTTCCAACTGCCCTCATATATCAACAAGAGAAGATAGGGTCTTATGTAGTACCAGCCTTTTGGAAAATTATTAAATATGAGACAGTGTAGTTCCAGCCAAGCAAGGTGATGGATGTCCTCTGCTCAGGACTGATGAGTGCTGTGAGTTAAGATCAACGTGTGGAGAGCATCAGAGATGTGCCTTTTAACTTTATATGGTGAAAGTGAGCCAAACTTCCTAGCATCTGCCAGTATGGGCTGTTGGTACAGGTATAAGCAAGAAAATGCTCGATGTTCTTCAATGTCAGAGGCCTAAATGATGCCTTGATGACATTTTTGGCATCTTGTTTTTCAGCATGTTTAAGACAGAATGACTAAGCTAGATAGATGCACGGAGCCTGGAGATGACTGCCCTATATATCATTTATCTCAGAACATTTAGATGAGCATCTTGCTTTATCATATAAAAAAGGATTTTTGCATGTCAGGCTATACCAAATACTGTTTTGAGGTAAGGGCTGATTTTCATTAATACCAATCTTTTTTGATATTGAAATTATATATTTGCACTTATAAGGTATCATTGTTTTTGTTGTACCTGATATGTTGTTTCTTTAATGTCAGAATCCCCCGCAGGGAAATTTCAGAAACTGTGCCAGACAGAGAAGCAGAAAAAGATATAAATTATATTCACAAACATGAGTAACTTAAATTATGTGGGACTGATCAGAAAACTGTCTTTTCTTACTGCTTTTGAGGGAGTGGTAATTATAAATAATAACTTTTGGAAGAATTTTATTAGATTTATTTGATTTGGAAAATATATATCAAAAAGAATCTGCCTTTAATCAAGTAACAGAGACTTCAAAATGTATTTTTGAAAGTGAATATACAATATATCTCACACTACAAATTCTGTCTTTGAAGTATTAATGTCTTTTGTTGCCATACCAACAGTTTGGTTAGAAGCTGAAACCTGCTAGACATGTCTGTCTTGGATGTGAAGGGCTTTTTCTTTCAATAATTTTGGCTTCCTATTCACTTTTTACAAGATCAAGTCTTGTGAAATCCTGTATTATGAAGGGCAATACCACAATGTGAAAATAAACTGGTTCTTTCATGTGGTGTGAATAAAGTAAGGAACAATATGATCTAATGAGCTGGGGCTTTTGCAGTGGGTGCTTCTTTTTTCTTTTTTCTTTTTTTTTTTTTTTTTCCCCAGACCTCCCCTGTTTTCAAACAGAAAGCTTTCATGAAACTTATTCTTATCTGATGACCTGTGGGTTTCCTTGCTACAAGGATTGCATCTTCCCTAAATCTCCTGCAGTTACCCAGTCCGTAAAGGAAAAGATGCTTCTTTGCTTAGCAACCTGGTGGATATACAAATCACAGCTTCCTTTTTTTAGTTCCCATGACACCTATACAACATCCATAAATATTTTAATTAGAGACCTGGCATCATGTGGACTTGTCTTAAAATTTTATAAGTAAACAATGAAAATAGATATGGATGTAGATGGAAGGTAGTTAAAACAGCAGGAAGTACTCATATATGGAAGAAATCACATGATGGTGTTAATGTAGCAATCAAGATAAAAGCTTTGCATGAGAAATTTTGTCTGTCACACTGTAGAATCACAAAATCACAGACTCATCTGAGTTGGAAGGGACTCAAAAGGATCATTGACTCTGATATCTGGGCCTGCACAGCACCATCCCAATGAAGTCTTATAAGTTATTCAAGTGGCAGTGAAATGAACTGATCTGGATTTGTGGTGACTTTATGGGACCCAATAGAAGACTAGAAGAGCAAGTTGTCTTTGAGACTTCTGAAGCCAAGGTTTAAAATCCTTTTTCAAGTTTTTCCTTTGAGATTTGTTCTGTTGTAGTTTCAGCTAAACAGATGAGTCAAAAGGGCTAGGGAAAGACCGGGATTGTGCTTGAAAATATTGTACTTGTGCATTTTGTTACTCTGAAGTGTAATATAGTTAACTAGACATACAAATACATCCTTGTGCATATCAGTGTAGGTGACTTACATAATTTCCTGGCTCTTACATGGATGCATAATTCAACTACAACAGACTTAATTTCAAGAGTGTTACTGCCAGCTTTATCTTGCATATGGTGATCAGAGGTGGATTCCAGATGCACTTTTGCTGTGGAAATCTGTCACTGATATTTTTTTTTCTGTCCTAGAAACCACCAACTAAGTTTATATTTGTCTCTTCAAATGACATATGTAACCTTGTAGCCCAGTAAATTTGAGGACATTTTTGCTTGTAATAGGCTACAGATTTTCCCTTAGGCTATATTTTGGCCTTCCTGAAGATGTGTTTTGAGCTTGCAGTACCACTTATCTAATGACCAGGTGACTATCACCTACTTTTTTTGGTGTTTGTTTAGCCCTCTATGATTGTGTGGTTGTGATAATTATTGCTTTTTCTGCAACTACTACATAATAAATAAACTAATACACAATAAATAATGTTAATTGTATGTGGAATGAATTAGCTGTAAGGCTACAATGAACTGCAGCACAGAAGTAAGGGAACAGGGTGACAGACCCAGGTCTTCAAAACACAGACATAGACTTATACTGGAGACTCTGGGCTGTACAGCAGCTCTCCAGTGACCAGCAAAGGAATGAAACCTTGGCAAGTTTGTTATACCAGAAACAGAGCTACTGACAGGAGTTAAAAGAAAAAAAACAACAAAATACCAAAGGCAAAAAAAGCCAGAAAATTGATTTCTTCTGTGGTCTTGCTGAACAATGAAGAAAAAACAAGGTCTGTAGAAAATGTTATCAAACCTAAAAATTATTCTAAGTGAGGAGGAGGGAACCATCCATATTGCTATCCTCTTGGAAAAAATTCTCTGGATACTGCAGGTTCCCCTTCTTTTCTCCTCTCCTCTGCATCCCTTCGTTTTCCCCCTGTCCCTCACCAAGCTTTTGAGCTTAAAAAGGTCAACAAATCATCAAAAACAAGGAAGTCTGGATATGTATAATTTGAATTGTGTGTAGTTATATGTATGCAATGCATCATACTGCATTTTATACCATATTATATGTGTGATAAAATTTTAGTATCTTTGCAACTAGGTTAAAAAATAATAGATCAGGATGTTAAGACTAAGCTGCCAATAAATTCTTGGGTTTGCATATAACATGTGCTCCTTTTGCCCTTGACGAAATTTCTAGTTTAAGTGATGAGAATTAACATCTGTAACTTGCAAACAACAAATGGGCAACACACATCTAGAGAACATGATATAACTGGTGACATCCTCTGTACTTGGAACCCTCTTAACCCTTTATAAAAAGGAAAATGAGTGCTGTGATTAAGGTCACAGCTCAAAGGCTGATTGCATTTTGATGGGATCTGAATCACTGCAGTTGAGTTCTCTATGGATACCAGTGATCTCATGCACAATTCACTGCTAGTCCAGTTAAATGTCCTCTGTTATAAATAAATTACCTGCACACTCCCATATAAATAAGATTTCAGCATTAAATAAATAATGTGAACAAATAAAGAGAAAAGATGGGTATTTATAAGACTATAATTAAACTGCAGAGGAAGTATGTTTTGCAAGAGGTTTTTTAAAGGAGAATGAATTATTTTTCACTGTGTCCTGTAAGCCATTCAGTGCTATTCATTTTGGGAGATAGCATTGCTTAAGTGCCATAATAAATGCATGGTTGCACAGAGATGGTACCACTGCAATTGCATGCGAGTTGGCATTTTCTCTAAATCCTCCTTTGGTAGTGACTTTGTATTTCCAAACATGTTTTCATTTGACAAAACTTGTCACTTTGGTGTCTAACCAAAACTGCATATATTGTTAATTTTTATCATAGGAGTGTTTGCTAGAGTATTAGCCAACAGGTTTTACTTGCATTAATGTAAAAAATAAAGGAAAATTAAATTACAGTATCTGTCTCTTACCCATCCAGCTGAACACTTCATTGCTCAAACTGGGAGGATGACTTCAGTGTAAACATTAATGTAATTGTTCACTAGTGCAAGAACACACCATCAACAGAATATAGGATATTTTTATTTGCATTTATTTGAATAAAAGTTCATATATACTCCTTAACATTAGAAATAATTACCTGATTCACTTTGCAGAATGACTTAAAACTTAATGATTTATTAAGGACTAGTACGCATTCATGAAAAGAATACAATAATTTTGTTGTTGTTGTTTGGAAGTGCAGATAAGTTTCTCTCTAGTAGCTCAGTGGTTAAAATATGTAATGCTGCTGGTTCAGTCTCAGAGTAGAGTGGCTAAACCTGATACCACAAAAGGAAATGCAGCCTTTCAACACTGCTGAACTAAAAAAGATAATGCAGATGTGCTAGGTTGGTTGTTTGTAATTAATGAATATTTTCTGTGTGTTTTGGATCCATTTCTGATAAAAACACACATAAAAATCAGTGTCTGCTTTGGAACTGTGTTTCTTCTTCAAAAACAAAAAGTGCACTTGGAAAATCTGCTTAATATTTGTTCTAGGAAAAAGTGAATTTGAATATTGTTATGTTAAAGTTTAAAATGCATTGTGCTTGATTTTCCAGTATTGCTTCCTTTTAAACTCAATTAAGCTGTGGAAGTACATCAAATTTAACAAGGGCAAGTGCCTGCTTCTGCACCTGGGATAGAGCAATCCTGGTTGTGTGTATAGACCAGGAAATGAGAGGCTGGAGAGAACACTGTGGGAAGGGACCCAGGGGTCCATGGCAACGTGAATCTGAGTCAGCAGTGCCCTGGCAGCCAGGAGGGCCAACCCTGTCCTGGGGTACATCAGGCACAGCATCACAGCCAGGCAAGGGAAGGGATTGTCCTGCTCTGCTCTGAGCTGGGGCAGCCTCACCTCGAGTGCTGGGGGCAGCTTTGGATGCCACACCATAAAAAAGACAGTAAGATATTAGAGAGTGTCCAAAGGAGGGCCATGAGGATGGTAAAGGGCTGGAGTTGAAAACATGTGAGGAGCTGCTGAGGTCACTTGGTCTGTTCCTCCTGGAGAAGAGGAGACTTAGGGGAGAGCTCACTGCAGTCTGCAACTTCCTTGTGAGGGGAAGAGGAGAGGCAGGCACTGATCTCTTCTCTGTAGTGACCAGTGATAGGACCTGAGGGAATGGCCTGAAGCTGTGTCAGGGGAGATTTAGGTTGGATATCAGGAAAGGGCTTTTAACCCATAGGGCTGTTAGGCACTAGAACAGGCTCCCCAGAGAAGTGGTCACTGCTCTGACAGTGTTCAAGGAGCATTTGGACAGTGTTCTTGGGCACTGGGTGTGATTCTTGAGGTGTCTTGCCTAGGGCCTTGGAGTTGGACTTGATCATCCTGGTGGGTCCCTTCCAACTCACCATATTCTATGATCCTATGTTTCTATGAATACACTTGAGGTTGAACTAAGCTGGTCAATGTTGTGAGAGAGGGGTGTAAGGACAGGCAGTCTCTCCAGTAGCTCATTTATCACATTACAAAAATTTCTTTAGTAGCATAGCTGAGTTAGGTACTTTGCCAAGTAAAGGTTCATGCCTTTATAGGAGACCACAGTAAGACCCTTTTACCTCCTTTTCTGTATAAGCCTGGAGTTTCATATACTCAAAGCCAAGTTTTGGGTTTCCAGATGAAAGTATACTGCATTACTATGGAAGAGAAGGAATAGCACCCAAACACAGCACCTGTTTTAGCTCCTACTGCCTTTACAACTGCCCCCTTTATTGTTTTATTCTAATATGGAATGATCCTGTTTTTCAGATACATGGTCAAGATTTATCTACGAATTAGGACATCTAAACTGAAGTATCTCAGGTGTCCAAGTGTATCATGTGACTGAGATCTCACCACAGTTACTGCAGGGCAAGTCAAGGCAACCTTTAAACCAGTCCAGTCCCCTAAAGCAGACACATGCTACCTGAAACATCATCTAGTCTCTGTTGCCTGCATTTGATTAAGTTTTCTTTATAATTGCAGCTTTGGCACCTAATACACTTATAGACACTTAAGTAAACACACCTTCATGTACACACATAAATTAAGGTTTCGTGCTGTGAGACTCAATTGCAACCAGTGTATCACTTTTAAGATCGTGTAGTATCTTGTACAATGCGTGGAATGTAGATTACATTGGTTTGAATAAAATTGTTTCTGAAAGGCTTTTTTGAGACTCACAATGGTGAGGTGACACTTTTAGACCTTCTATGAAAGCATGGAGTCTTAGTTTCTGCTTTCAAAGCAACTTTAAAATAACTGTTTCCTATGAAATACCAAACACCACAAAAATCATTTTGCACAGCATTATTTTCCCTAAAAGAGAACTTTTGTGTTTCCAAATTTCAAACCTACATAAGCCAAAACTAAATTCTGAAGTCTGTACAATTGCCTTCTTTCACAACTGTGATGAAAATTTCTACACCAAACCATAGAAATATAAAGTGTGATTTCATTTATGATCATATTTTGGAAGGAGTCAAGCCTGGTCTTGTAATATCTTTGAGTCCTCTCTCTCCCAAACTGCAAATGACAAATGTTGCACACTCAGAAAATGTGGCATGCTTAGGGAATATAATCCCAGAGAATATGCAATGTGAGTTTTACAGAAATGCGGGGTCTAGTGCAGACTCAAATCCAAAAAGATCTCTTAAGTTTTTTCACTTTCATGTGAGATTTAAACAGGGGTCTCTCTGCCTTTAATGTTCGCTTGGGCTTTTGTAAGCAATTGGAAAGTATGCATGTAGCTGGTAGCATCTAAATGTACATATAATGGAGAAGTGTAAACACCACAATTTGGACTTGCTTTTTGAAGCCAGCATGAAGATACTCACATGTACTCAGTTCATTTCATAATACATCCTTCCCTAGCTGGCATCATGATCTGTTTAATATGGGTTGAACTGCAGGAAAAACTGATCATTTAGTAGTGACCTTATTAAATCCACTCTTCTTAGGACATAGATGACCTTTGATACGTCTGTTTTCCATCAGGTACATGGTGATAAGATCTTATGCTTTGGCTGACAAGTCATGTATCAAAACTAGAAACAAGCAAATCTCTACAGCTTTTCTGTTGCCTGGACTGTAAAAAGCCCAGTTGTGTTTCTATAGCAACTGCAATGGGACAGCAATGATGTCATCACCCAGCAACCAGCTAAAATGTATATTACCTTATTGCAAATACTGGGTAAAGATAAACACTGAGTCATCTAATCGCTAATATGAATAATTTTGCCACCTTCTTTAACAATTTGCAACAAAGTAGAAAAGAACTCATACCTGACTGGTCAAAACAGGAACCACACTCAATAATTTGAAAGAGGGGGAAGGAATAAAGAAAAGTCTTTGTTGCCAAACTCTGTTCTTTCCAAGCACGTACAATGTAGAAAATGACTGAAAATATTTTTCTGTGTTTGTAGTCAACTTGTAAAAGTTTGTGATATTGGCTGCGAACTATGGGAGATACTGGTATGTTTTTTGCTGAAAATAATTAATCAAACTGAGTCACTGGTATACCTGTATCTGTCTGACACTGTAGAGTAGAACTCTTGAGTGATATACAAGCCAAACATGGGATACAATTGTTACTGCTTGATATTCTTCTCTGCTGGCTAGGCTTGAAAGAAAGGACTTGGTGTATCTCTAAATTTTGTAAGGAACTACAGTTTTTCTCCAAAAGTCAATGGACAAGTAAAACAAGCCAATCAAAATTTCAAGCAAAGTTTATCATGCTTCATTAATTTATCAAGTTGATCGAATATTTTCCTGCCAAATTTGTATAGAAGAGCTGAGTAATACTTCTGCCTTCTCTCCCCAAGTAATGGGTTCCACCATTTTATCTCACTGCCTGATATGGCTTCCACTGCAGGCCTTCATTTCAAGCAGAGACCAAGGCAAAGTTTTAGTCCTTTTGGTAGAAGTTGCTCACTGCTGTATGATTACATTTCTGGATCTGAAAAATTAGTATTCTTTTCTCAGATCTTTCCATAAACCTGTTATGAAAAATCTTGGTCTTTACAATCAAAGTCTGTTTGACCCTTCTAGATCCACTCTTTATTTGTATATTCATCTCTAGAAAATTAATTTGCTAATTAATCAGTGGTACTCTTAGCTTCCTTGGTAACTGTAAGTGATGTTTGGCTCCTATTTTTTGTCCCCATTGGTCAAAAACCCTGTTTCTTTCATGGTGGGAAGAGAAGATGTGTGACTTCTTCTCTGGTGTTTTTGTATTTCTGTTGACTCTCCCAAAGAAGGAGATTTGAACACCTCTGGTGCCAGTTGATACACAGACCTTCCTCTGACCACTGCAGTATATCTGCCCTCCTTCCTTGCTTCCATTTTTGGCCCTAACTT
This sequence comes from Buphagus erythrorhynchus, assembly GCA_013400855.1. Classification (NCBI taxonomy): domain Eukaryota; kingdom Metazoa; phylum Chordata; class Aves; order Passeriformes; family Sturnidae; genus Buphagus; species Buphagus erythrorhynchus. The sequence goes on along the minus strand of VZTT01054397.1, from coordinate 4,365 downwards.
TCTGATATTGCCTGTTCTGCCTTTGGTCTCTGTTTTACACTTGCCTCCTTTCCACAGGTCTTTTCTTCATCTCTAATCCTGGGTTTAAATCAGCAGTTTCCTCCAGCTTGGCTTTTCAATATCTTTCCCTAGCCCTGCTTGGGCTCTCCAGCTGCCTTGTCCAGTTCTGCCTTGGTTTCTTTCTCTTAATGTTGAGTGCAGGAACTAATGCCCTCTAATACCCTATCTTTATGACTTAGAAATTTTCTTTATTATTATCTCAGCATTCCCATTATTGCATAAGTCTGAGGAAAAAAATATAGCAGGAATGGCAAAGTGCAAATGTAATGACATGATCTTCAATATAAAGGGTTTATTAGAAAAATCTCAGCCATTATGTAACAGGTACCTAGAAGCAAGGGGGTGACACACAGAGAAGATGTTCTGTAAAATTACAGAGAGATCTGCAAAATCAGTTTGTTTATCTAACTCACAGTGAGCGAGAGAACTGCCTTATTTTCTGTATCCTGAAAATGCTGTGATTTGACCTGTGCAATTGCCAAGCCAAGGGCTTTTGTGAAAACACATCCACATGAAAAAGTTAAGCAGCAAGTGGATCAGGACTTTAGCTTTGTGAGCAGATGTGAAGTGAATCCTTAGGAATGGTGTGTGAGTAGAAAAATAAAGCTGAGGGTTGAAAATAAACATAGACTGGGGACTAGGGCAGCAAAGAAATGTTGAAATTCTAAATACATTTTGTTCTCAAAATCTGAATTATAACATTGCTTTGGCCTCTCAGAATCCCAAGAACTGCTGCGTACAGTATGTCCCTGACCAAACCATGGAATAAAATCATAGAATCATAGAATGGTTTGAGGTGGAAGGGAACCCTAAAGATTATCTTTTCCAGTCTCTCCTGCTACATCCTCCCAACAACTTCCACTAGACCAAGCTGCTCAAATGCCATTAGTATTTCACCCCTAACACTGAATTTCATGCCTTCTACTTTCTTCAGCATAGTTTTTATTTGAAACTGGGTGTTTTCCCTAGATAAAATCCAGTGTAGCTGCTCTTACCTTAAGAAGAAAATAGATAAGAGGCTTATTATTCCTAGTACTTATATTTTAATTTGGTCCTCATAATTGCTTCAGCAAGCTAAACAAACATTTCTCTGCCTAATCACCAGAGCCAGCTGTTAGGAGAACAGTGGCTTTGAGAGCTAAACATGTCTTCAGTATTAGATAGTCAAAGCATGAATTATCTGTATCATTTTCACAGTTTCAGCTAAAGATATTGCCTGTCCTTTAGCAGATGCTTTATGTATTTGTCCCCATGACATGAGATAAAAGGGGAGATACTGATGTATGTTCTCCCTCACTGTGGATATCTATTCTTAAGATACTGAACCTTTGTCTTCATTCAAGTTGCACAAATTCAAGTTATATAGGTTTTCTGTGCTTGGAAATGTTAATTGACACATAAATATCTCACAAGTCTTCCCTACTCTGAAGAAAAATGAATCATGTAGAGATTTGCCTTGTTGACCTGTGCCAGAATTTTCTCTGTGCAGTCAGATACATCAGTGTTGTTCTAACTTGGAGCATAGTTAACCCAGTTGGTAAATTGAGAATGATTCTACCAATGTTAATTGCTTCAGCTTATGAGCATTTCAGTATTTTGAGTTAAAACACTTGCAGCAATATCGATATTTTATTTTTATGGTCTGTATTGTATGAAGATTTTGTTTTTTTTCAGGTAAACTTTCTTATTCTGCTCTCTTGTAATGATCTAAAGTAATGAAAAACCATGCACGTGAAATGTCCATAATATGTGACATTCCCCATAAGTTCCTATATGAAAAAAATATTATGTATCTGGTAATTAATAACCACCATCAAGATCCTGTAATTCCTCCTTTTTCCAGAAATTCTCTTGACTTAGAATGTTTAATGACATGAAGTGAAAGGTCTCTGCTTACAACATCCTGAACAATTTATAGTGGAAACACAANAGTTAACCCAGTTGGTAAATTGAGAATGATTCTACCAATGTTAATTGCTTCAGCTTATGAGCATTTCAGTATTTTGAGTTAAAACACTTGCAGCAATATCGATATTTTATTTTTATGGTCTGTATTGTATGAAGATTTTGTTTTTTTTCAGGTAAACTTTCTTATTCTGCTCTCTTGTAATGATCTAAAGTAATGAAAAACCATGCACGTGAAATGTCCAT
>VZTT01054388.1:111710-136271 GCA_013400855.1 Buphagus erythrorhynchus | reverse complement strand
TACACTGCATACACTGCATACACTGCATACACTGCAACACTGCAACACTGCATACACTGCATACACTGCAACACTGCATACACTGCATGTGACTGCACATCAGCTGCTCCAGCTGTGCTCTCCCGGTGCCTCCCACTGCCCCTGCTAATGGTGGGATTTCAGCCTGATCTCAGGAATCTTTCGAGGAGGACTGGCTGTCAGCTCCTGCCTTGTCTAGCAGCCTTGGCAAGAGGTTTGCAAGAGCTTAAGGTGGCTTTTGAAGCAATCCATCATGGAGTATTAGCAGTAGAGCACTAGATGTCAACACAGGAAAACTGGGCCATGTTGGTGCTAGAGGAAAATCATTGTGGAAGATATGGTGAGCACAGCACCAGTGATGAATATACAGACCAGGAATAACAGAGTGAGGAGATATGGGGAGAGCACAGATACTTCCACATGGTTAGACCATATACCCTGCATTAGGTGATATTTGGGCTGGGGTGGGGCAGGGAGCAGAAGAGCTCACTCCTTCAGCTCCTTCATATGCCAGAGCTCAGACACATAAATATGGCAAACATTATGCTTCTGAATGATCAAATAAATAAATAAATAGAAAATTTCTTGCATGGTTTGGCCAAGCAGAGATTGGACTCCCCCCAAACAAAACAGACCTCCCTCTCCCCCCAAAATATCTGGAAAATGAAGCACTTTTAAAGCCCCACATACTGAGTATACCTTTCTTATGTTACAGGCTGCTGCCTTTTTCCACCCAACACATGGTAAGGATTATATTTAAATAAAGATTTAACACTCATAAGTGGTTTCTTTTAATATTGCTGCAAAGTAATGGATCTTTTATGGGTGAATTTAAATGTCATTCCCCAACATACAGCTGCGCCAAACAGTATGGTACCGTTTTATGCAGCCATAACTAAGGAGGCACGCTGACCAGCAGTGCCTGTGGGCAGAGTGTGGATTTTATTAGCCAATATGAGCTGATGACCCATGAGCAGAGTCGGGTTTTGCATCTTGTAAAGTCAACCATTGTAAAGGTACCACCACATGCGGACAGCGAGCGGCTTCCAGCCCAGAACAGCTGAGCACAGCCTCCTGTCTTGTACAGCAGCAGATCTTTTTCAGCTTGTAAAGGTTTTTCCCAACACCATTACCTGTTCAGGCTTCACCTCTCCTGGCAGGGATGCTGCTGGGCTGGCTTTGCACACATTACTGAAGAGCTGGTGTCAAACTCTGTTTTCTGATCCCCACCTCTCTGAGCATCTGGCCAACTGAGCCAGCATCGGATTCCTTGTGGTCCCAGGCAGAAAGTCAGATTTTTCCCTCCCATCCCCGTGCAGGAGGGTTTGCATTGCTGCCTAATGCAGTCTTCAGCAGCTGGCATGTGCAACCAAACACAAGGCTGTTTCAGATTAAAACTAAGAGTCGAGTTCCCAGCCCAAAGTATTACATGGCACAGATATTCACAGCTCTTTCCAGCCTCACAAGATGAAGCATTTAGTGACTTTTCAGAACTCAACATGGACTTTTTTCCATAATTTGTTGCCGGAATGGGTGATTACTGCCCAGTTTAAAAACATTCTTGACTTTTTAAAAAAGGCGGGACTATTTTGCTGCCTTGTTTTTGCAACACTATATTCCTTGCAGAGGTGAAGAAACTGTCACTCTAGATATAACAATCCATAGAAAATTACAGACAAGACTGGAAGGGGTCTAATTGTCTTAAAACAATAGTCACTCCCCTTGCAAAATATTATGTCGTGTTTCTGCTGCCAGAAGACCTCATCCCAATGACATCTAAGTAATTATTTATGAATTTTCCTGACATTATTTCCTTCCTCTTTTTAAAAGAATCTTCATTTTCGATGTTTAAAATAAGTAAAATACTTAACAAAATATCTCATTTAAAAAGCATCATACCCACCCCTGGCCACTGGAGATTCTCCCATGTTCTCTACATTCCACAATAGGCAAGTTCCTGCCAAAAAAAAAACCCTGGCAGATCAATCCTCCCAGTGGAATGAGGGATCAGAAAATGTTATCCAAACCCTGCTGCAGCGCAGCCACTTGATAGGGCTCATTGCCATCCATGCAGCATATGAAAAGAAACCTGTTATTTATTTCAGTCAGCTTCTCACCAGCCAACTAAAAAGCATCCCAAACTGTTTTTGGATCTTGATTCAGCAAATCATCTCAGCACATTTCAGAAAAGATGTGACCATTAAATATTCTGGCCTCATCGAAGATGCACACTCACATTGTTTATTGTGTGCCTCACACCAGCATGGGAGATGGCCAGACAGAAATTTCCAGAGATACCTGTCTAGGGACTACATTGTCAAGGGTGCTTCTGGGCCAAGCAAAGAGACCAAATGAGCAGCAGCACTTTTCAGTAGATCTGCTGGACTCAGTTTCATTGGTTCACTAAATAAATCTCAGGTATTTTTATATATATTTTTTTCTCCTCAAAAAGACAGGAGAAGCAGCACAACCCACTGCAGAGCACCAAAATTCAAGTCAGACTCTCTTTTCCTGCCTCTGGTCTCACAGAGAAACAGAGCTGCCCAAAGATCTCAACAGAGGGATTTACTCCAGAGAATTTTCTTTTTCTTTGTTTGTTGATTTTTTCTACTGTTATTTTTTGGGGTTGGTTTGGTTTTTTTTTAACTCTTGAACACATCAGCACACTCTGGATGTGGTGATTAGTATTATTTTGAATCTTGCTTCTGGTTTGGTGTAGATTTGAATATTTTCTTCACACTTTGCAAAGACTTTGAACACACGAACAGCATCTCGTTCAATGTTAAAGCTGTGGTTTCCTTCCCCTTTTTAACTGCAAATCATGCTGTCATTTACAGTGGTGTATATTCAGAAAACTGGGCCAAGGCTTTTATAACTGGATGCTCCTAAAAACCTGTTTAAATTTTCTTCAGGGGAATGCTGAGGCAGTAAGGGTTTCTTAAAACTAGGATTTATTTAAGAGACTGAGGAGAAACCCAGGAGCTTAACTTTATGCCCTGGTGTTGGAAATCTTAGTCTAGATTTACATTTTAATTCATCTGTCAGCACAAGCTCTGGGTAATGCAGAATTTCACTTTTTCTTTCCCTCCCACCTTCTCACGAAACCTCAACTAGCAATTCCACCTCCTTTTCATTAGGAGCCTGGCACTTCTCAAAGGACTCAAGCTGCATGGAACTGTCCCTGTGAAAGCTGAAACCAGGAGAAAATTCCTGGGCTTTCACATTTCATAGCAGAGCCAAAAAGTCGAGTTCATTTTGCTGCAAGTCTCAGGAGCCAAGACGAAACTTTTTGTGAAACTGTGCTCAATTTAAAGAGAATGTGGATGAAGGTGGTAACAGGGAGTAGGCACAGGCAATTATGTTGTCCTGGGTAGTCTCAAAGTTTAGCATAAAAATGTAGAGAGCTCTAATATAGCTGAACTGTAAACTGCAAAAGGTTTTGTGTATCAGCATTTTGAACTGGACCTAAAAATAAGAGGGAGCAAAAAAAAAATGTTGAACTGTTAAAAATATTTTCAAGGAAGAACGCATTTGTCTTTTGTCCTGTTTGGATATACTTTTAGTCTTCATTCAAACTAAGCATTTCTGCTTTACCTTTGTTGGGGAGGAAAAAGCTATTGGATGTGTGAGAATGCAGTGGAAATCACCTGTGTGAAATGCCAGAGATCAACTCATAAAACCTTCTCAAAATAAAATAAACTCAATGTCTCCTTTAGCTCTGGCACCAGAATTGCTGCCTAAGCCCCAGGAAATTCTGGCTGCCTTCATCAAGGGGTTAAAAGCCACCATGCTGGGAATAGTACATATTCTGCTCTTTCCTTTCCATACTCCCTGTCTGCTCTTTCCTTTCCGTACTCCCTGATGGTTAATGACATCCAGTCCCATCTGGATCACAAGCTCCATAAACAAACATATCCACCAAAGAATGCTGCCCAGATAATTGTCTTTGATGAAAATCAATTTCATGATGTTCACATTACAGGCCTTTTTAAGCCAGTCACTCATTTCTGGAGATTTAGGCTTCAGTGGTTTGAAGACAAGTGTATATAAATGCACTTGCTAATGCAACACTTCTGCTACAGTGTCACTGGTGTTTGCCACCTTTCTTCCACTATTTCAACAGATGCAGATCCTTTCCAAGCCTAGGAAGACTGGCCACATTCACAAGCCTTCTACAATAATGCAATCTTGAGAGTTTTGGATAACGACCCACCCATCACTGATGGCACACAAGAACAGAAAATGGTGGACTGGAGGATGTGGGGACAGCTGGGACAGATCTGAGCTCCACAAACCTTCATTTCTGCCCCAACTCTGGCTATCTGATTTTTTGCATTTTCCTTGATGGAGTCTAGACAGGTAAATATTTCTACATCTTTTCTGAGTGTTTCCCCTTGAACAAAATACAAATGCACACAAAAATTATCCTCAAACTGAACCAGTCCTTTATCCCTGTTTTCCATGTTCTGTTTCCCTTTTCCTTTTTATCATTTAACTTTGATATTTGGCTGTCCTAATCATACCAACATGGTTGAAGGGCTCATAGGCCAAAAGCTTTTTTTTTCTATGCAAGGATTCAAACATTACTCTGGACCTCCTGCTGATGGGCCTTTCTTTGTAGGCCTTCCTTCTCTGCAGGAACAGCTAATGTGCATTTTGTGAATGGACTGTTATTTTTTTTCTTACTTTACTAAGGTTTGCATGCTTTTTGTGGTATTCTGGTGTTGAAAAATCTCCATGCTAGATCATATTTTGATACTGAAAAGTACCTACCCTGTGTCTCCAGGCTGTATCCTGTTTTCCTGTTTGCTTACATTCAAGCCCTCAATAAGGTTTATGCTAAGACCAAGAAATCAATATTACAGAAGAATCAGCTACCTTACTTCTAAAGTACCCATCAGATAGTGTCTGATTCTAGAAGTGTTCTTTTCTTTCATATTTGGGAAAAAAAGTCTCTGTGAATAAAGTAATACAAAATACCAGAAATATCAGGAAAATATTATCGTTTTCCATATATTTATACCTCTCATTACAGCAAATAAATTTTTATCCAGAATGTGATCACAATCTGTGATTTCATCAAAGATAACCAAATCTTCTGTCATGTAGCATGACTTCCTTGGTTATCTCTGCACCGTGTGTCTCTGCTCCTAATGACAAACTTCCCAGCCCATCCCATGTGACAGCATAGTGCCAAGAGATTCTAGGACTTCCCTGCCCATCCCAATAATGGCCCTATGGACTTGGTGGCAGCAATTCCATCCAGGCAGAAGACCCAAAATATAAATAATGCTCACAGATCAAGCTGAGTAGCAAGCTTGCATTAGTCAGTGACCAAAAACAATAGCCAAAAGGAAAAAGCATTAAAACCAGATGAATTTTTGCTTTTCAGGCCACTGGCTACAGAATGGCCTTTTCCTTTCCCATTATTTCCCAGAGTCAGGTGTAGGTGTGGAAGAACTGAGGGCTGGATTCATTGTGAGGATGTTGAGGGAAGAGTGTAGAAAAACAGGGTTCCAGCACACTGTTAAAAGGAAAGCAGTAAGAGAAAGGCCACTAACAGTCCATAATGCTCTGGAGACATTTTGAAGGATGTTACATTGAGACCAGTATCAGCATTATATAGATGAGGGCCCTGGGCAGCACCTGGGTAATTTTTACCGTGACTTAAATTATCCAAGCCCTCTTTTCTCCCAATATACATTCCTGCTCAGGAGCCTCATATATGGACTTGATTTCTCTTCTCTGGCAAAGGTTAAATTTTTTGTGGCTGTCAGGACCATGGCCTCAGAGGTGAGGCAGGGCTGGAAGAGAACTTCGGGGTATATGGATTTAGCAAATGCCAGGCAGTATCAGAGCTTTGGCTCCCTTTGAAACACCTGGACATCTGCAATAATTTCCACTGCAAAGCAAATCAGCTCCTTCAAAAACCCACAAGGCTAGGGAGGAACTGAGAATTCCTGAAATTTTCTTTTTTGCAAAGATGTGTTTCACAAGGTGAATCACCTCATATCTTGCACTTGCTCAAAGTTGAAGATGTCAAGGAAACTGGGAGCCAGAAGAATAACTCCAGTGCTTGTCTGTTTCTATAGCTACTCCTCCAGTTAAAGCATCTTCCCAACTAGTTAGTAACCCCTGTGGTGCCACCCCTGAGTCAGGCAGGTAGAGAGAAAGACAGGACTCGGTCAGACAGGGCAGAGAAAATGTTCAAGGAAGAAATAGGGTAGGACACAGAGAGCAGAAATGTCTTTTTGCTCTGGGGTTATTTGAGTGGGGGGATATCCACTTATTGTTTCCAAACTCTCAGGTATACCATTTTGAGCAGTTTGATAGAGGGACATGAGAAGCAACACTGACATGGCAGCACTTTTACTGGACCTGGGAGCTATTTGAAAGCCTGACCATGATGATCTGTACATGGCTCATGTTTACTTTTGAGTGACATTTGGGAAAAAACAGTCTTCTTGCTCTTCAGTAACGTATTTGTCTCAGGATTCCCATATGCTGAGCAGTTCTCAGTGGGCTGATTCAGAAGGCTGTGGCAGAATCTCAGTGTGCTGCTTACTACAGAGGACCACTGTAACATGCTCACAGACAAGTCAGACCTTTGAGGGTCTGGCTGAGGTCCATCTGTTTACTCTGTCCACCCTGGACTCTCCCAGAAGATCTCTTGGACCACAGTGAAGTACCAGCTTTAACTGTGGATCAGGCAGGTGAAGAGCAGAGTTTAACAGAGATGCCAAGTCACACTAGGCAGGACAGAAAAAAATGGAATAACCAAGGGCTAGGACAACATAGAGTCATTTTTGGGGTGTTGAGAAATACTCCACTTAAGATATTACAAAGCAAGACATCTCTTACCTTAACAAGCCTTTGTCTAAATACTCCTTGAAGGGGCTGCTTCTGGTGGATAAATCGAAGCAGTTCAACAAACAATAGTGCTGGAGGGAGGGAATGGAAGATAATGGCCGTGGGTACTGGGGCGTCTCTTCCCAAAATTGTTGCAGGAACTCTGTCAGCTGAAAAAATCCCTTCATTTTCCAGCATCCTTCAAAAGATCTCCATGAAGCACATAGTGTGTGACTCTGTTTATCCACATTGGCAAGATGAGACACTGATCTTACCCTGCTAGAATGTGTAGAAAACCAATATCCTGTGGTAAAGCTTCAGCCTTATGCTTCTCTTTTAATATAAGCTGTCATTACTGAACCGCAGTATTACCCAGATCTGTTTTACATGAGTCCTTGGCAAGACAATGTCAGCTGTACTTAAAAAAAAAGGTTTGCATTTATCGATTCAATGATATTGTAAAGGGTAACATGTCATCTGGTGTTACTAGAACATCAAACCTGCACATCAGATGCAAGACAACCATCAGTTTCTGGAGTTAGTTTTACCAGCTAACCCAGAAGGAAAATCAGCATGTGAAATTTCCATGAAAATCCCAGCTCACAACTTGTGAGTAAGAAATTTATTTCCTCTGTGGCCAATCTTCCATCCCCCAAGCTGGAAAGGTATCATGGACTTATGCTTCCTTCATGACAGCATCTAGTGTCTTTCATCAATTCTGTCTTGGCCACAGTTGCCTGGGGCACCCCTCTGCATCCCAGAGCCGTTGAATGAAGTGGCTGTTGTCCCCATGATGCTTCTGTGCAGGAGCCACAGGGGTGCTTCTCATTGGATTTATTTTCTTTCTATCTTCTTTTTCCAACAACCAATGGTGAATTTCAGTTGAAATAATACCTTGTTCTTCAGTTTTCCTGAAGAATGTATCAGAGACAGAAGTCTCTATGGCATCAAGGAAGTAAGACGACAGAGCTGATGAGTAATTCCTTCGTATCCAGGATGTTTCATCTAAAGCATCTGTTTGCACTAATTTTCTTCCAAGCCAAAGTTCTTGCAGCCTCTGCCTCAATTCCTCAGAATGTTCCTGAAATATAAGGCTTTTATTTCCAGTCTTGCCCAGAAAGTCTGTTTACAAGCAGGCTACAGACAGACCCAGGACAATCCGTGAAAATAAATGTCAAAGCTAGAATATGCACCACGGACCTCACCATAACCAGCTCTCCATAACTAGACGATTAATCCCCAGTGAAACTCCTGAAAACACCTTCAAACAAAGAACATGGGAAACCCCCAGCTTGGACGAGGGTACAGTTTCCCCCAAAAATGTTGGATTGGATTGGATTGGATTGGACTGGATTGGGTTGGATTATGTCTGGTTCAAGCCAAAGCCGGTATTCTGCACAGACATACAAATCCCCACCAAAAAGAAATGTCACATTTTTGGCCAGATGTCCCAGTGAGATAAATCAGAAGTTAAATAGCACTTATGCTAGACATGGAGACAGGTGTGTTACTCCTGTAACACCATAAAAGCAGCTTGACTTGGAGCTCCATGTTTACCCTACCCTGGCATCTTTGGGGAAGAATCTCATTTGTCCTTACATTCCTGACCTACCCTGTTACAGACCTCAGCCTGCTTCTTTTGCAGAAACCTTTTTAAGGGGCTGAGTCAAATTGTCCAGAGATGTCAACAAGTTGTGAGAGGCAGGCTCACACTGGCAGCAATTACCAGAGGGCAATGATCAATGGGGGTCTTTTGTTAGCATTACAGGATCACTATTGACTCAGGAAGGAAGTGCCCCCATGGTTTAGGCTGAGCTGAAATGGACAGGCAGCCTTGCCCTTGGCTGCTCACAAGCCACTAACCTACACTTATCTCATTAATTATTCCTGTCCAAATGGCAGCGATCGTTATGATCCACAATCAGCTGAGGAAGAAGAGGTCACAGCAAACACAGAGGCTCCATTTACCAATCCAAGACATGCATCCTTTCTCTTATTTGCATCCAGAGTGTAGTACGACACCACTGCTGTTCCTTTGACAAACAGGTAACAACACATGACAGCCACACCAGCTCTCTGCAAAAAAAAAGGGTAGAGCTTACATGTTTTTCCACTTAGAGAAGTAAAATTACAAGGCACAGTGACCTTGCTAATTGCATATATGGGGAGGGGGGAATTGTGTTCACATTCCAGGGCACCCAGATTGCCTTGATCCTCACATACTCCTATCCCAAACTATGGCCAGAGCCATCAATTGTTTACAAGGCACATGATGCACAATCCCATGGCTTCAAAAGTATAGTTTGTGCAAGGGAATTTATAGGAAGAAAATACATTTGACAGGAATAAAAGACATTTGAGGGATGAGGGCTTCTGGATGGAAGGATCGAGTCTCCTATTAAAGTCACCTTGCACTGCTGAGGGATAAATCACTCCCTCAAACATATTGCAGTCTGTTGTAAAGGCAGATGATTAGTATGACTGAGAATGAAACCACACTCTGTTCTTACCCCCCACTGTGTTATTTTTCTCCCTTGCACTGAATTGTTCAAGCCACAGCATTTTAAATCAAGCTCTGATTTAAGAAAGGGAAGAATATACAAAAGGAGCAGTATATTCCAAACACACCCTGCCCTTCAAGCTTATGTCTCCCCAGCCACTTCAGAAAGAGGAAAATCACGAGCCCCAGAGGAAACCTTACAAATATGCACTTGCAAAGTGAAGTTTGCCACGTGTACTCAGCTGGGAAGGGAACAGTCCCCAGCACCTCTGTTCAACACCCTGAGCCCTGGGGGAGAATGCGTTTGCAGCATTTGGTTGCTGTGCCCCAGCCTACCCTGATAACTAACCAGGGAATAGCAGACAGCCTCAGGAGTTTCAGGACATAAAGAAAGGCCCCCACCGGGAAGCCATTTCCTTCTCCAAACTGCATTTGTGCAGAAGGGTTTTTTCCCTCTCTTTCTTCCCTCAGGGGGGATAAAATATGGAAAGAAGGGACTTTCAACATCTGCTCTAGATTTTTGTTTTAACTCCACTGATTTTTTTTCAAGATTCTAATCCAGTGCCTATAGCTTAAGCAGTCTGTATTTTCCTGACAAACAACTGTCAGACTCCTTACTGTCTGTTGAACAGAAATGCCATCAGCCCTTGACTGAAGCATTTGCAGCGGGAAAGACCAAGCATTTACAGACTGGGTTTATGCCAGATTCTGCTGCACCAAAAGCATCTTACAGTCATCTTCCACAACCTCCAGAAGTGACTGAGAGATGTAAGTTGTTCTTTCCTACAGCAGTCTGCAGCAGTGATGGGGTGGGAGATGGCAGCAGGAGAGGTGATGATCACGGGCTCTGAGGGGCTGCACTGGTTTTCAAACACTCCCCACTCTGTGGTGTCCTAGCAAACAGCAAGGGAGTTTAGCAGTTGCTACTGTACTGCTATAGCAGTACAAAAAATGGTGCTAAAAACACCACTCAGGGTCTGTATTCGCCTGCAAAAAGAGATCCCATTTTCAAACAGCACATAGGGGAATTTGCCATTCCCTGCTCTGTCAGGGCTAATGCTGACCCTGTTACTTCTGTTTAAGGGAAACCCATTCTCCCACAGCCAAAACTAGCAGCTTTTGTTCAGGGCACAAGAGATCAGGGATTTGTTATTCAGACTTCTGCAAAGCACTCATGTTCAGCAAGGGATGATCCCTCTCCCAGTTATCTTCCAAACACATACCTCTTTGTGGGGGTCCATCTCTTCTCCCAGCTAATGAGCAGTAAGACAAAAGGAAAAAACCTCCTCAAGTCATGCCAGGGAGGGTTTAGATAGTATATTAGGAAAAATTTCTTCCCTGAAAGGGTGGTCAAGCATTGGGACAGGCTGCCTAGGAAAGTGGTGGAGTCACCATCCCTGGAAATGTTCAAAAGGGATGTGGTATAGTGATGGACTTGACAGTGTTGGGGTAGTGGTTGAACTCAATGACCTTACAGGTCTTTTCGAACCTTAATAATTGTATGATTCTACTATCAGGTAACACCAAAGGGGAGCAGCAATGGGAACGAGGGAGGGCACTTCCCTGAGACTAAGGATGTCTTCTGCCCTCCCAACTGCTCTGTTGCTTTGTCAAGATTTTTCTCTGCCCATTTCCATGGGCTGAGAGTGCCATCAGTGATCTCAAAAGGCAGGGTAAACAGCCACCACTGGACAGTGCTTCAAATTGATGGCGGCTAAAGAACCAAGTTACATGGATGAATATCCACAGAAATCATTTTAATAATGACAGGCTGGCTGGAGCAGCCATGGTGATGATGGCGTGACCGTGCTTTCAGTCAGGCCAGCCACCGTGGCTTGGCCAACTCCTCGACCCTGGTAGAGGGCATCCAGCAGAGCAGGGCTGCTGCTGCAGCTGGGCAAGCCACAGTCCCCACCAAAGTCAGAAAGTGGCCACTTCCCCATCAGTGAGAGCCCAATGGCTGGAGGGGCAAAATCTCCGCCAGGCTCCCAAAGTCGTGCTGTGCTACACTCCGCACACCGCTGAGCCTGTTTGCACAAAGCCATTTCTTGTTTTCCTTTCCAGAAAGAGCACTGCCAATCGCTGGAGGCAGATGTGTTTATCAAGAAGTGTATCTCAAAGCCTGACATGAGATCTGCGGCCTCTGGAGCAGCTGAAAAACTCTGTCAACACCTTGGAGAGAGCAAGCCAGCAGGGCCAGCGGGGGACCAGCCGGGACCGCAGTCCTGCCAAAAGCTACAAGAGGAGCTCAAGCCAAACAAACCTTTTCCATGCCCTCTGTTCAGTATCTAGTGGGGGAGTCCAAACCACAAATCAGCCAGTTCTTACGTGAAAGGAAAAGCCTTTTTTTATTATTATTTTTTAACCTCTCCCCCTCATTTGGAGACCTGCTCTGCCCTTAAACCTGTGAATATATCACTGTATTAGGTCTGAAAGTTTATGTCAGAGGGATGTTGAAGTCTGACCATGCTGAAGATTGCCTGCTTAGGAAATAAAACACTCTTCTAGGGATCGCTGCACTTGATGATCAGCCTGAATAAAAAAATACTGAGGGGCAGAATAAATCCTTCAAGCAGAGACCCGCCGGGTAGGGGAAGGGGGTGAGTCACGGGTTAAAGAGACTTTTTGTTAATGCTTTCAGGCTCTGTCTGCTGCTCCTGCACTGCCACTTCAGGGAGAGCAGTTTCTGGGGGAGCAGAGGGTCACGGAAACCCAAATCACAGGATGGGAGTCGCCCACAGTCCTTGGGGTGTCATTGCAGTCTGCACACCACAATGGGTTTTTCCACCTCCTTTTCCAGAAGCACCAGCTCTGGAAGCAAGGAGGAGAAAGACAGGTAATTTGTAGAAAACTAATTTCACAGACCCATGAAAGGAAAGAGAAAAAGAAGGAAGAAAAGAAAAAGAAATAAAGAAATCCTGCTTTATAGTGAAATGGAGTTCCTGTGAGTTACATGGAAAATGTTGTCCATGTCTGTGCAAGATTCCACTAGACTTTTTGCTTATCTGGTAATCATCAGTCAATTCCATTTGCATTCAGCTCAACTTCCTGAGGCGGAGAAATCTTCAAATTACCTCTTTTGCAAATCACTCTTTCTTCTCCACAACTCTTCACTCCAGCACTTTCCCCATCCCTCCTCCTTCCTGAGGCTCTGTGACTTGTGCTGGGCAAGCTGCCCAAAGGGGGCTATTGCAGCTCCTTGTGGGAGAAGCATAGCTGGCATTCCAGGGGACTCATGTCCTTTAAGCCTTCAAAAATGACAAATAGCTGAAGAAAAAAATGCACACACACACAAAAATGCCACAACTTTCACAATTACTTACATAGGAGAAGATTGGGGTTGTATGTAAACAGGTACAGTCCTGGCCCCCATGCATTTTCAGGAATCCCTGAAGCTGAATTCCAGGATGGACAAGCTACTTTCTCAATCCCCTTTCATTTGGAGCACCTCAAACTTCCTTTTTGTGTGTGCACAATGGGGACACATTCCTCACCTCTCCTGGTCCAGAGAGGAAAGCACATCTCCCCAGTCCATCCATGGACATGACATGTCCTAGGCCTGGCCACAATAACAGTCCCTGGACTATGCTTCTTACACTTCATGTAAGGCAATTTGAAGGTGCTCTTCTCTGAAGTTTCCTGTTGCTGTTTAGTTTATAACATAAAATAGAACATAACAATAAGCAAATCCTAGTTATTCCTTGCTCATGGGCACGTGGAAGAAACTGGGCAGGAGGATATCTTGTGACCTCTGATATCACCAGTGGGATCTAAATAGGCAATAAAGACATGGAAGAAAGATACCTTTTTATGGACAACCTGTGGAAGTGCAAAGCATAATGTTCCTCTTTGCATCCACTGGGCTCGCAGGATTCTCACCTTTGGGCCACCAAGTTTTCCTTACCAAAATAAAGGTACAGAGCATGTGGCTAAACTTGCTCATTTGCAGTATCCTTTTCTCAGGAGCAATTTCAAGATAGTTTCCATACTTAGTGTCTCCCCAAACTACTTAAGTCTTGCCTAAGTCTGTTTGGATGGTTCTGACAGGCTCAGAGAGAACTGTTTCTGAAGTTCAGGCTCGTGAGAAAGACAGCTTTCTGGTTTCTCCCATAATGCATGGTTTTAGTTATTTTCTAATCCAAAAACTCCAAACACGGGGTTTTTTACCCTTCTGCTCCCCCTTCCTGCCATTCAAAGCTTTTGCATCAACCACAGCACTCATTCTCACATACCTCCAAGAGCTGCAACTTAAAATCTTTGCACCAAATGAATTTCTGTTTACAGTCTCACAGTTGGTCATGAGAGGGGTTTCCCAAACTCAAAAAATCAGCATCTGCATCTCGTGTGTATTTTCCACTTAATAGATAGGAAAAATACAGCAACAGGACCATATTATCAAAAAATATATGAAAACTTTTTTCCAGAGTTTATTCAGAAGCTACCCAAACACTGTACATTAAGTTCCATGACAGGCTTTATGTTGGCAAGCAGATAAGGAACACAGTGGGATAGATTTCCCAAATGGGCTAAATCAGCACCATTCCCTTGACTCCACTCACATAGCACAAGTCTAGCCTGAGATATCTAAGACACAGACACCATGACCAAGAGTTAAATTAGAGTCTGTAATTCCCATTAGTATTTCCTGTAATAGGAATCTTCGCTGGAACTGCCATATCTTGGTGCTTCCTGAAGGACAAGTAATTATTGGGGATGTCAGGAAAAAATCCTTTGGGATAGAGTCATGCACATACCTACTTGGGCACACTGGGCACACCTCTGCTGGGAGCCTGGCTTATTTTTTGGTAATGAAATACTGGATGTCTGCTTTTCAGAATGATATTTTATGCATGTAGATGACAGCACAGGCGAAATGTCAGAATAGTCATTTTCTCTGGCTGGTCGACAACGAGGCTTGCAACGTCCAAACTAAAACATGTTACCTTTTGGAAAGATCACATTACTGCCAGTAGGCAAAATGTGGAAAAGTGCTAATCAGTCAGGCTTGGGGTAAGGCCAGAGCACCTCTGGAGCAGAGGCCTTTCTTTGCCCATACATCACACATTCTTTGCCCATACATCACATCATCTCTGTTACCAGCCACTTCTCTGCAAGCTCACAGTGAGGCTTCTCACACTCCTTGTGCATCCAGCTCACCAGGGCCCAGAGAAGGATGAGAAAGCATCTGAGCTTCTTAGCTGACTGTTTCCTGTTTCATTTGTTTCTTTGTTTTGAAAAAGAGAAGAAAGAATGTGTCTTGAATGTCATGTATAGAGACTCTGGCTCTGAAACTGCTGCAGTGCTCCTATTGAGCCCCAAGCATCCCCACGCTCAATGGCCTTTTATCCCCCGACCACTGACATGACAGGAACTGCGGTTACCATGTCACCGGCAGCTATTGCAGCCTCAGAGGGATCAGGACCTCCAGCCACAGGTTATGGACTCAATACATAATCACAGAGCCCCCTGAGCTCCATGATCACTCAGACCTGGCAATGTAACCTTTGGAATGCGTCTGCCCTCTCCAGCACACCATTTACATTATGCAGCATGCACAAAATCTAAATATTTGACCATTTTTTTGTATACTGTTAGAAGAAACTATTTAAATTTCAGCCAATTTCTTTTGTCTTTAGTGAGCTACAGTTTTGCAAGAGCACTGTGAAACCACTGGCAAAAAATTAGATCACTTTTACTTGCTCTGGCACACAAATCACCGTTAAAATGATGCAGATTTTTTTTTTTTAATGTGAGAATTGTTTATTCTAGGGTTGACTACTTGAGCTTCTCACTCCCTTGCGGTTGGATAAGTCACCTAGTGGTGGTCCCCAAACAGAGCTTATGAGCAGGTTGCTGGTGAAAGTGCCAACAGAAAGCAACTGGGCAAATTTGCCTTTTGCAGCCATTCGGGGCTTCAAAACTCCATTACATGATACTGAGAACTCAAAGAAGCATCAAGCTGGACAAAGTGGACTGGTTAGAAAATTAAAATGAAAATTCACAGAAAGGACATTCCACTGTGTATCCAGCTCCAATTTGTGTATCTATTTCCTGCTTTGTGTTAAAAGCTCTCTCCTGAATTTAATGTACATGTTTTCCTAGGATTCATAAGACTCTACAATTGCATTTAGACAACAGTTAGACAGCCCTCAGCTTTTCCGGCATTGTCTTACTGTTTTCTGTGAGGGAAGTAATGTAAAAATCTTCCCAAACCAGTTGTAACAACTTCAAAAATGTGTCTTGGTATTTTTCAAGCTGTAGAAATGTTTTCGGGGTTTTGGGCGGGCTTGGTTTTGTTTTGTTTTGGTTTTTTTTAAGGGATCAGTTCCCTCGCTAGGGCTTCAAGTATCGGGGCACTGGTGTAGAAAACATTGCATGTTTTTCTTTACGGGAACTCAGCTTCCACTAACCCAAATTTCCACCAGCTTTCCCATTGTATTAAATAAACCCAATGCCTTAGCAGAAAGCCTTCCGGCAGCCTGGCAGGGGAAGGAAAGCTGCTGGAAACGGGGCCGCTCCCCGGTGTCTGCTGCCCTCCGGTGGCTGCACGCCGGCGCACAGACGGCTCCTAATTTTTATATGTACCTACATAAAAATGTGCATATAAACATGTACGCATATATACATACACATACATAGGTATATAGATGTGCATACGCACATATATAGACACGTGTGTATGCATGTATTTATGTGTGTATTTACGTGTGTGTGTATATATATCTATATAAATATACATAGAAAGCATTGTGTGTCTCCTAACTAGAAATTCCCCCTGGACCCCAAACCACCCCTGCACTTATGGCTTTGAGAACACAATTCATAAGATTTGGGGACAACACTGCATAATACTCCCTTAATGAGACCAAAAGGTTAATACCTCATAGCAGATAGACACAGCAGTAACTGCAAGCTAAAATGGGGAGAAGGGGATTGAAACCCTTATTTTTCTTCCTTTTTTTCCTTTTTTTGTCCATTGCTTGGTTGCTTTGTTGTTACTTTTCCACCACAGCCCCCCTGCTACTTCCCCAGGGAATCACTTTCCCTTGTCGAGCTTGCAGACGTGACACTGTGGGAAAGATGCCGAGTTGTACTTTGTCCTGCTTCATTGCCCCCAGCACGGATCTGGCTGTTTTCCGGCCAGCATTCTTCTGCAGTGCCTTAACTTCATGGAAAGGAGAAAGCCAAGGGTTTAGGGGGGGAAGGTTTCAGGGTTTCACCAGTGCAGACAGCCCATGCTATAGAAACAAACAAACTATGCAGTCAAAGAATTTTAAAGTCACAATTCTCTGACTCTGTACGAAAGCAAAACGACAGGCTCTGTATTCAAAACCCTCAGGGTGCAAAGTGGCCTGAATAAAACCAAAAGAAATGGTTGTCCAAGAACAGGCCAGAAAGGCGGTGTGATACTGAAGAAAGACTGGAGGAGGCTTGGGGACAGAGGATTAGTAAGAGGAGGGGAGAAAATGAGTGGGGGGACCATAGTTCAGCAGTGACCCTATAAGGAGCTCATCAGCAAACACATCCATTTCACCACAGGGCATGCTTAACTCCCAGTGCAGTTCCTGGGAATGACCAGTGCACTGGGAAAAGAGAGGAGGGGGGACCAATTTTGCACAGGGTAAATTATTTCCGATTATTTGGAGATGGGAGAGGAGATTCTTTCCAAGCCCAGTGGGTAATCAGACTTGTGCAATGAGGTGTAGCATTTGTTTCTTCTTGTTACCATAGCAGATACATCCCCTCGGCTGTGCAACCATCTCTATTTCGCTGAGCCCTCCCCAACTCAAGGCCCCTTTCACTTCTCACGAAACTACGCAGTCATTCTTGAGGGAGTGAATTATAGAAAGTTATTCCCTAAGGAGCCTTCCTTATTTAGAGAGAAACCACAAGCCAGGGAGATCTGGGAGTGAAGAAAGAGAAAAAGAGATCAGGCTTGTTTAGAAGCAGCAGCTAAACAGCTGGGAGATTTTTCAGTTGGTTTATATTTCTAACTCTGTTTGGGTCTTGCTTTACAACCTCGAATGAAAACAAATCAGGATTGTTTCCTCCTTCTTGGAATGTCTGTTTAGGGTTTTAGGGGCGGAACAAGGAGGGGGAGAGGGGGAACGACTCCACATGGGTTCTCAGGAATCGCTGCTTTCCCAATGCCTGCAGCCTCTTTATTCCCCTGCTAACCTCTCCTGTACACATGAAGCTTCACTCTTTTCCAGCCGCACAATACAGAGACATTTGTAAAAGTGCTTTGTCAAAAAAGGTGGCTTTTCAGCCTTCTCTTGGAAAAGAGAAATGTTTTTCTTGTGTTGGGTCACTTCAGAATAAACTGTCCTGGAACATGACACTGATTTTAATTTTTGTTTTCAAGTCACAAAAGCAGAATACCTTTCCCTCTCACCCCCGCCTTCCAATAAAAGAAAATAAAAGAAAAAATTCATTCGTTGCTCCATACAAATATCACGTTTAATTCTTTCATGGGATTATTCCTAAATGCCTAAATGTTCTGAGTTCAAGAGCCTTCCTACGTACTTGCGGGCTGTCACAGCCCAGCTCCGAGGGGCTCACACAGACACGACACGTCCTTCTTAGCCCAGCGTTACTGCCACACCGGGAAGAAGCATAGCGTGATGTTTCTTGGCCCATTAAAAGTTATTTAAAGTTGTACGCAGTGGCCTCAAAGTGCTTTATCTGCTAAACCAAACCAAAAGGACTGCAAGCTCCTCTGGAGACAGAAATGCAGATCCCGCGAAGCGGGATGAGAAGAGGGGCAGGAGCCGGAGGAACGGCGGCTGTACGCGGGCAGCCCTGCTTCGGAGACGGGGCTGGCTGCCACAGTCCAGGACAAGGAGCAGATACAAGTGAGCTCATGGGCTCGGGGAAGTTCTTGAGAGGATAACTTCCCTTTTTTACACTTAAAACCACACGTGTAAAATAGAAACGCGCCCCCGTGCCAGTGTGTGTATGTGTATATCTGCGGTCCCGGCGTGGGGACACGAGCGTGCAATGCTCGACCTGGATCCCACCCGAAACACTTCGATAGGAGCCGGGCGCGCTGGGATCCCGCTGCGGGCTCTCCACGGCGGAGGGCCGGGTCAGGACCCCGCTCTCTGCACCGCACAGGAGCTGACGGGGGTGGCCCGACCCGGGTCCGCCTGTTCGGTGTGGGACCGTGCTCCAGGCGGTGCCCCCGATCCCACAGCCCCCGGCGCGGGACTCGCCGCCGGCTGAGGCGGCCCCGAGCATCCCCAAAGCCGGCTCCGGCAGTGGCGGCTCCAGCGTGAGCCGCTCCGGAGCTGCCACTGAGCCACCCTGCGAAGCATCTCCGTCCCGTCCCGTCCCTTCCCCGGGAAAAGAGAACCGGAGCTGGTTTGCTTTGTCTAATTAACTTTAATAATAAATGCCACTTCACCTGGCCGAGGAAAGGAAATTCTCCCTACACAGAATTCGGGGCGGGAAGGACAGTGAAGCTCCCGACTGGCCGTGGACTTAGTTTCCGATTTTATTTTAATTTTTTTTCCCTGGGCAGACGTGGAAAAGTGCTAAAACTCATAAAGCGTAAAGTCAAGCGGCTCAGCCGGCTGCCCGCCCGGTGTCCCCAGCTGCCCACTGCGGCTCTGGGTACGTCCTCCTGAATCGTTGAAACCGATATGTTTTATTAAAATCATGATTCACTCCTTGCCCAGCACGGCGGGCAGCCCCAGCGCAGCGNTTCCGCGCCCCCGTGATTTGCATACGCGGTTAGGATTGGTCGGCGTTCCCAAAGACGTCATCTCTGACGCCAGGACTCCCCGGCCAATGGCTCTCCAGGAGCTCCGCCATTGGCTGCCTGCGGGGCTGTCAATCAGGAGTAATTTGCATGCGGGCGCGCTCCCGCCGTGGGAGCGGAGGCGGGCGGGGCGCGGGGGCCCGGCGGTCACGCGGAGCTACACGTCACAGCCGTGGCACGCGCTGGCACCGCCCCGCCCCGCCCCGCCCCGTCCCGCGCGTGGCGCCCGCAAACGGCGCTCCGAAAGGATAACACAGCGCGGGGACGCGCGTGGGCCCGTGCCCGTGTGTGTGCCTGTGGGGTGTGCAGTTGTACCGGCTACACCCGTGTGCCCGTGTGTGTGTCTATGGCGTGTGCAGTTGTGCCAGCTACACCCGTGTGCCCGTGCGTGTGTCTCTGATGCGTGCAGTTGTGCCGGCTACACCCGTGCGTCCGGCTGCTCCGGCAGCGGCAGGCAGAGGCAGGGCCGTGGGTGCCCCTCCGCCGCCCCGTTCGCACGGCACGTTCCCTCGCGTCTCCCTGCGGATGGGATGGGAATCGGGCGCGTGGGAGCCCCGGGACACGCTCAAGCGAGAGAGGCCGCGTAGCAGCTCCCCGCCGTGCGGGGCAGCGCCGAGCGCGGCTTCTGCAGTGGGGAAAACAACGCGGGCGTGAACACAGGCGCAGCCCATCGCCCACGGGCATCACCGCGTTCGGGCGAGCGGGAGCCCAGCTCATCCCCGCCCCGCTCTCTGCGCCCTAGCGCTGGCGACACGCCACGCGTCACCGACGGGCGCCGCACGTCATCCCGCCGGCCCCGACGTCACCGCCGGTGGCGTAAGGGGGAGCGGGCTGGGAGCGCGCTCGGACGGGGATTTAGGCGCTTCGGGAGCCAGCGCTGCACGGGTCCCGGAGGACTGACGCGGAAGGGAGCAGCCCGCCCGTGCTCCCCACCCGGTCCGCCCGTCTGTCCCAACGCGCCCCGGAATTTTGGGGGTCAGAAATCAGGGCGGGCGCTCCGCAGGGGCGGCACAGCGGAAAGGCTGCGGCAGCCAGGCCGCCCCGCCGCCCCCCGGCGATGGGGTACGGCTCTGCCGGCTTCGGCTTCTCAGGCGTGTTTACAGAAAACACACACAAAACAAAACATAAACAGCCCCAGGTGCTTCCGGAGCGTCTCGCCGCCCTTATTTAGAAATAGAGGCAAGAGCAGACCCCGGGACGGTCGGGGTGACGTCACTAGGGAGGGGCCGTGTCGTCACGGCTGGCGGGTACCGAGGGATGGAGCCGTGATCCCCCCGCGGCAGCACCGGGACCGCCGCTGCCGCCAGGTGTTGGATTTCCGCCGCGGTGGCAAACTGATGTTTTAATTGCCTAAGCAGCTCTATTTTCTCCTCTTTTTTTACTTCTTTTTTTCTTTTTTTCTCCCTTTTTCCTCGCAAATAAAGCAAACACAAGAGGGCGTTTCGAGCCTTTGATCCCGGCTCTGTACAGTAAGGAAAACAAACCATGAACTTCAAAAGGGATGGAGCTTTTCTGGGGTTAATTTCGCTTCCTAAACGGCTGAACACGGCAATAAATCATAGCTTCCCTCCCCTCCAGGAAAGCGCTAATCGGAGGAATATGTCCCAAAAGCACCCTTCACCATCGGCAGCCCTAGAGTCCGCGTAGGCTGTGATCTGACGGATCAAACTTCATGCGGGAGATATTATAAATCAACAGGTTTCATAAATCTTTGCAGGCGACAGCTCCACGGGGCCGGGGCGGGGGCGGGAGAAGGGGAGTGCCCGGCGGTAATGTGGGTACCGTGAAAATTCACTTCCTCGCAAGAATTGCATTAAGTAAACCTAACACCGAAATGTTGTCTGGCAATCTGTCTTGAAAAGGTTACAGCGTGTTAAAGATTTGGAAAGCTCCATAAAGCAGTAAAGATTATGAAGTACAGCTTAAAGGTTTATCAAATGACTTCCCGTGCCGGAACATTTAAACCGAAGGCAAAACCTGAAGCCTGTGATCTTTGCAGTCTGAGCCCATAAACGTGTTTGAGAAAGGATTCTGGTTTCTGCCGCTTTATAGTATCGCTTCTCTAACACGTAATTGAAATCCACTTTTCAGGAGCCGATATCTGGTAGTAAAACTAATACCAGGCAATTAGACGCGGTGCTTTAAAACCGCGTCGGGGTAGATGCGGTCCGAAGTGGCACATACCCAAATCAGGACGCGAACCTGTGGCTAGAGAATGGGGAAACAATCCTTAAACCCTCTTGCCGCGAGTCTGGGAGCAAGGGGAAGCGAGCGTGTGCTGGAAACGCCATGGAGGAGAAGGGGCACAGCAGCCCCAGTTGCCCCTCCCGGGGCGCGGGATAGGAAGGTGGGGGGCCGCGGTGCCAGGAGCCGCGGAGGCGCCTCCGGGCTCTTCCCTCGCTGGTTTCCGTTCAGGGCTGCCCCTCCGTTCCCTGCACACGCACACACCGGCTCTGAATCACAGTTTTTAAGGGGGCTCTTTGATCTGGCCAAGTGTCAGAGCCCCGAAAGCCAGGACTCAAATAACACGTCGTTACGGCAAACAAATTTCTGCAGTCAGCTTTATGGCTTTATTGTCTATGGCACGAATAAACTCGGGGAATTAGCAAGTTAGGGAAAAAAAAAGAAAAAGTTCGCCTATAATAAAATACACATCTGTTTCCAGGGAAAATATGGTAAAAAACACACACAGAGTCAAAACCTGGCTTAGTCACCACCGGCTGTATGGATAGGGAAAAGTACCATCTGTCATTTCTTAAGTGGCCCTTATGTGGATATTTACATTTGCAATAGGCGTTTTAATCACTCGTTTTTATAATATTTAGTGTTGACTGTATTTTGCAATACACACATACAAAAAAAAAAAGAGAGCAAGCTCAGTGTATGTATACAAACATATCAATTCCCTTTTCGTGAACAAGCAGGCGCACTTAAAGCATAGACTACCATAAAATTTATATAGGGGTAGATTTTTATGGGCTTGTGTATTAATAGTCTCTAATAAAATAAAGTTTACTCTGTGTGTGTGTGGTTTGCATGCATATGGCTACGCTCACCGTCCAGTTCTCAGTGTGCTGGCTAACCTGTGCAGGAATTATTAAAGGGGGCATATACATATACCCATTAACACATAGTGATAAATCAGTGAATGTCTGGGTTTGCCTGCATGCATACCGAGATCTAATTTCCGAGCTGAGAGAACAATATATCATCTCCGATATTTCAACAAGTGGGTTTTTGTGTGTCTTAAATATTTTGCGAGCCAGACCACGCAACCGGAAATAATGGATTTTCTATGAGATATTAAAGAAAAATCCATCTTTTTTTTTTTTTTCTTTTTTTTTTTTTTTTCCTTGGAAAGTAGTTGAAAGTTTGGGAAATAAAATCCCAGAGATTTGCGAGGATATTGAATCGTTTCATTTCCTCTTTGTACACACGCGCGTGTGCCCACACACACGCACCCTTCCACACGCACGCACAGGCACGGGCTGCCCTTTTTGTAGGGATTCCCACCAAACTCATGAAAGGACACCAGTGGGTGTTAAACGATACGATTTAGGAGCTTTCCATCCACAGGTTTAGTTTCCCCCTAGGTATTGCATTCGTATGTACTTTATTTGTATTTTATAGTTAAATATTTGATACGTCTTTATACATTGTGTATGTATATCTGTGTACGTTTAGCAAGAAATGTAGATTGATTGATTTGAGCCTCGGCTCCGGCGGACCCTGGCAGACCCCTCCGAGGACGGTCTGCGGGGACAGTGACGGTGCCCCCGCCAGGTACCGCAGCGCAGAGGGGCTATGGGGTGAAGGCAGTGTGTGCTGGAGGGGTTACGAAGGGAAGGACTCCAGCACGGGGGCCGGACCCGCCTGCCTGGGAGCGGGGATCACCCGGGCTTTATTCCCTGCCATAGCTCACATCTTCCAGGCTCTTTAATAAGTCCAAATATTTACCCTCGAGAGAAACGCTTTATGCGGCTGCATGAGGGCCGGTAACCTTTGACAGGAGCCGTCAGAAAACACTCCTCCGTAATGGACCACAGTGCGCGTACATCTAATTTATTGTGCTAAAAGTTATTGCAGGGGCTGCGGGAGGGGGTCTCGGACTACAAATAAGCGTTTTGCCACTGAGCGGAAAACACCGCCCCTGGGTCAGCCGGGCAAAGCCACAGGGTATCCAATTCGGCCCCATCATCCATCCCATGTGATGCCGCCGCTTTCATGCTTTTTGGGGGAAAATGAATACAACAAAAAAACCCGCACCGGATACTGCAACGCGATCCCCGGTACTGAGGCAGGCAATATGTTTCCCGCGTATCTGATGGAGTGGAGCGTGGAAACGAAGGGCAGGAAATCGTGCCCGATTTAACGGGGAGAAGCGGGAAAACCCCCGCAGCCCCGCTTGGCGGCGGCGGCAGCGCCGGTCCAGAGCCACCGGGAGTTCCCAGGCTTGGACCGGCCGCGGTGCGGGGCGGATGGAGCCCCCGCCCGGGGTGGCAGCAGCCCGAGAGCCTTTTAAACCCGGCGGCCGGTGCGGGCTAATAGGGGGAGACACTTCCAGCGGCAGCACACCCGTGGGGGCAGCGGGAGGAAGCCCGATGGGATATTACCCTGTTTGTTTTCCCTTTGATCCGTAGGAAATAGGTCCTGCACTGCGTGACCCATTAAACTAATAAGATTATAAAGATCAGCAAGAGGGGCTCGGGCCGCTAATGGTTCCCATCTGGGCCAGGTTTCGGCGTTATTAAAAACGGCGAGGCAGCGGGCTTGGGTTACAGAGCCGAGGTGAAAGCGGAGAGAGCAGAGAGCCGGGACCACACAGCGCACCAATTAGCGCGGCGGGGCGGAAGGGCCCGGGGAGCCGGAGGGGCCGGCACGCCATAAAGCCCGGCGGGCCCCGCGCCCGCCCCTCATGCATATGCAATGGCGGCGCCTCTATGCAAATCAGCGCCCCGGGGCCGCCCTGGGCGGTGCGCGCGGTGGGCGGGAGGCGGAGACGGGCCCTGATTTGAATAGCACCGCCCGGACCGTGACGTCTCCGGGCCCTCCTCCAATGAGAGCGGCCACTGTCTCGGGTAGCGCTGGCGCGTGCGCCCCGTCCTCCCCGCCCCCAAGGCACGCCCTCCTCACGTGCCGTGCAGCCAATAACAACCATGGATGCAAATTTACAGGGGGCGGTGCGCACCCCGAGGCCGCGGATTGGACGCGCAGCGCCGGCGCCGGGCGGCATCCCCCGGAGGGGCGGGGGCGGCCCGCGATTGGCCGGCGGAGCGGGCGGGGCGCGTGACGCATGGTGGGCGGAGATCGGCGAGGGCGGGCCCGCGCTCCTCCCACCGCCTCCCGGCCCGGCCCGCGGCCTCGGCCCGCCCCGGGAGAGCGGGACCGCCCCTTCGAAACGTGTGCCCGCCCCGGGAGAGCGGGACCGCCC
>VZTT01054388.1:81951-107774 GCA_013400855.1 Buphagus erythrorhynchus | reverse complement strand
AAAAAAAAAAAAAAAAAAAACGCAGCTCATTTAAAGTGCAGTTAAGTGATTTTTTTTTCTTCTCTTAGGTGTTATTAGTGGCATAAACACTGCTGTTGGGACAAGCTGTAAAGCTGAACACTTGAAACTAATTTTTTATTTTGTGGTTTGCTGAAACTAATTTTTTATTTTGTGGTTTGCTGAAACTAATTTTTTATTTTGTGGTTTGCTGAAACTAATTTTTTATTTTGTGGTTTGCTGAAACTAATTTTTTATTTTGTGGTTTGTGGTTTGCTTTAGGTTTTGTTATTTGTTTGGGGCTTTTTCCAAGCCATGAACTTCTGAAATGCAGTGACAGAGATCTTCTGATCATGGTCTCTGCTGGACTATTACACTTTGATGCCGTGAATTCATTTAATTATTATTTTCATTATTCATTTCATTTCAATTCATTAGCTAAGGAATTAATTTCATTTCAGACCATTATAATTGTGAGTTCCAGACCTGCCCCTCTAATTCTGTTTGAATTATTCACTCCTGGTGGAGTCTCAATCCAACCATGTATCACAATCATGTGCCTTGACTGTACACTGTGAACCTCATGTCACAAAGCTTCTATAGACTTAAAAAAAAAAAAAAAAACACCAAAAAACTATGTTCTCATAGTTTTACAAACACAAGGTCTTTATGATTGTAATGCCATCCTGGACATTGCTGGACCACAGAATAAAAAACCAGAAATGTCATGTGATAAAATGATTAAGACGCCCAAAACTGCATTAGTGTGGATGGTCTCAGGCTTGTCCAGGTGGTAGCAGGAGCTCTGGAGCCCTGCCTCGCTGCTCTGAGAAATGCAAGCAGGTTGGCAGCTCTTCCCTGTCGGAGCAGGAGAGCTGTGTTATCCATGGCCCCTGCAGAAAAGCAGGCTCTGAGGTAATTCTGTAATCTGCCGCAGGAGGGTTGCGGGCTGCAGGAACACTGAACCGCAGCCCCGAAGTGTCAGCCCTCGGTTTGAATCACCTGGCAGCGAGCCAGAACGCAAAAAAGGGAAACTGAGCAAGGGAAGCGACAGGAATGAATGTCATCCTGGAGAGACACGAGCTGTGTTAGCTCAGGTTAGCACTCCCTCTGAGCACACGGTGAATTTACATCTCCTGGCCAAATCTATAGTTTAAATATACAGCTATACAACCACTTCAGAATTGTTTGTGGTTTTTTTCCAGTGCTAAACCGTTTCGTAGAATCTTTTTGGTCACCCAACTGTAAGTCAAAATACCCATCCTATGGTTTTTTTAACCATCGGAAATCTTATTTCATATTAACAGAAAAAAGAAAATTGCAAAGAGCAAAATCTTCTTGCCCTTCGCCAGCCCAAACACACACGGCAGCTGCGGAAGCACAGGGAAACTGGTGTGCTTCCGATGCAGAAAGTCAGGGACAGGTGGAAGGTTCAGGCTTTTCCTACGGAGGCAGAAAAGGAGCAGGTTTTGCCCCTTCAGTGGGCATTGCCATGCATCTGCCATCCCTGTTCCCATGCAGCACATGGCAAACAGCTCTGGGATTGATGTGCCAACTGCACCGAGAGGGGCAGAACTGCAGCCCCTGGAGCCTGGGTGGTCCAGAGGTGCCCACACATTGCCTCCTCCCAGCCCTGGGCAGTCTGTGTGTGTGGTTTTCTCTTCCCAAAAACCCCTGCCCTCATACCCCCACCTTCCCAAGGGTGCCAGAAAGGCTCAAAGGCTCAGGCTGGCTCTGGAGTGATAGGATCCATAGTGTTGCCAGCTCAAAACACACAGAACTGCTTTGCTTTTCTTTTTTCTCTTTTCTTTTCTTTTCTTTTCTTTTCTTTTCTTTTCTTTTCTTTTCTTTTCTTTTCTTTTCTTTTCTTTTCTTTTCTTTTCTTTTCTTTTCTTTTCTCTTCTCTTCTCTTCTCTTCTCTTCTCTTCTCTTCTCTTCTCTTCTCTTCTCTTTTCTTTTCTTTTCTTTTCTTTTCTTTTCTTTTCTTTTCTTTTCTTTTCTTTTCTTTTCTTTTCTTTTTGTAATTGTAGAAAGGATAGCACAAATTGCACATTGAAGGCAGCCATTTTCTCCATTGCCATAACATAACTGTTCTTTGCCTGCTCCCCAGAGCTTTACTAGTACATAATTTCCAGATTATCACTTCCATCTTGTGCATATGGAGATGCTACTCTACTAGAGTTCATCCTCAGGAGAAAATATTACGCGTTTTAAATTGTTCTCCTTGTCTTTTCCCTGCAGATATATTTTATGCTAACAGGGAAGGCAATCTTCAGCACAAACTCAGGAACAACATGGTGAACTATAATAATTATTGGACCTGTTAGGTCTATTATGGAAATAAATCTTCTGTGAACCAACATTTTCCCTCTTATGTTTCACAGAGAGACAGTAACCCTTCTGCTGTCAATGAATTAATTTGCTAAAAGAAGCTGGAGTTCATAGATAAATCTTAAGATTATTTCTCATTTACATATTAGCTTAGCATTTATGTGCAGTTCCATTTGTGTGATACTCCTGGGGACAATTCAGGGAACAATATGAATCATCTAATGTGTTAAAATTAGGCTACAATAGAAGGAGAGAAAACCTATCTATATTTTTTTTTTAATTTTGAATTATTTAGAATAGTCCTTGTGAATAATTATCTAGCACTGTATGCATAGTATTCCAGAGTAATTTTGCATCTGTATGATGCTGGAGCATACTTGAAGAAAGCTTTCTGTGCTGAGACTCCTTCAGAGCATGCATTATCTCAAGGACTACTGGCTGTGGCTTGTGTGATACCCTGGCTCAGACATGGATTGGTTTTTTCTTCTTATTTATGGTGAAGAAACAAGGTCAGAGACATAAATGAAAGCAGCACCAATGTACCTCCTATTTCCTGTGGAGTCCCCAGAGCTCAGATTTGAAATCATTACTGCCGTTAATTAATGATTTGCCAGCTGTCTGCACTAATTTTATAGCATTTATGTATGCAGAGCCATTGTGCCTCACATTCCTGCTTGAGAATCAATAAGCAAGACACTAGAATCACACTTACATGTTCATTTGTTATCTTGCATATGGTCTTCTTGCACAGACCAAATTGTAAGGCTTACTGAAGATGTTTAGCAGCTGCAGAGATCTACTTTGGGACATTTTAGACATTTTCATTTCAATTTTTGCTTGATTTTGGGCAGTAATACATCAGGAAAAAGGCAAAGTGGCCTATTTATTCTTATTTTAAAGGTACACATTGGTTTAAAATTAGAGTAAAAAAGCTGGGCACTATAATGTATTAGCCAGACAGATTCTTACAGAAGACATAATTTCTGTGTATGTTAGTGACTGCCCCACTGCTCTGAATGCCTACACTTAGCTGCAATGCATACATGGCTTTGCTTGGCTCCTTCCATCATGCTTTCATAAACCCCTCATTTTTCCTGAAGGTTTGGGAAACCAGATGGTTATGGTAACACAATTCTCAGTGACCAACTCCATTTCCCTGCAGCAGTCCTGACAGTTGGCTCAATGTTTAGTTCAGTATTTGTTTCCCATTCTCTCCTTTGAGGGCTTTTTTCAGTGCTGTTAAGCAGCTGTGGCATTTCTGACAGAAATGACAATATCTTAGTGGTGGCTGACTGTACACACCCTATACAGTTTTAGAGTGGGAGCTCACTACTCTGGAACTGATTAATCTGAATAGTTGAGCGTCCTGGTTTCAGCTGGGAGACAATTTACTTTCCAGTAGCTGGTGCAGTGCTGTGTTTTGGATTTAGAATGAGAATAATGTTGATAACACACTGATGTTTTAGTTGTTGCTAAGCAGTAGTCAAGGACTCTTCAGCATCTCATATTGCCCTGCCAGGGAGTAGGCTGGAGGCACAAAAAGTCGAGAGGGGGAACAGCTGGGACAACTGACCCAAACTGGACAAAGAATATTCCATAGCATATGACAGCATGATCAGTATGCAAACTGGGAGGAAATCTGGTCAGGGGCCACTGCTCAGGAACTGTCTGGGCATCGGTCAGTGAGTGGTGGGCAATAGCACTGTGCATGGTTATTCTATATATAACAACAACAACAACAATAACAACTACTACTACTACTATTATTTTTATTAATAATAATAATAATATTATTTCCCCCCTTCCTTTTCTGTCTTATTAAACCATCTTTATCCCAACCTGCAAATTTTAAACTTCCTTTCTGAATCTCTCCCCTATCCTGCCGCAGGGAGAGGGAAAACAAGTGAGCAAGCTGTGGTGTTTAGTTGCCATCCGGGTTAAACCACAACAGCCAATTTTTTGACACCCAGCATGGTGTCAAGAGGGTGAAGATAATAACAGGTCTGACCAGAGTGTTTTAAAACAAATTTTTATAAACATTCATTATTGTAGTTTAATAGTTGCTGGTAATAGTGTTGATTTATTTGCACACAGAGTTGTTGCACTTGTTCTCAGAGTTGCACTGTGTAGCACCTTACTTGCTCTGTATGTTCCCTCTTGTGGTGTTTGTCACCTCTGGGGGCTGGGTTAAGATTTATAATTTTGTTGTCATTTGTAACACTGGCTTCTGATAGGATAAAATTGCTGCTCATGAGACTAATCTAGTATCTGTACTCANAGAGTGGGAGCTCACTACTCTGGAACTGATTAATCTGAATAGTTGAGCGTCCTGGTTTCAGCTGGGAGACAATTTACTTTCCAGTAGCTGGTGCAGTGCTGTGTTTTGGATTTAGAATGAGAATAATGTTGATAACACACTGATGTTTTAGTTGTTGCTAAGCAGTAGTCAAGGACTCTTCAGCATCTCATATTGCCCTGCCAGGGAGTAGGCTGGAGGCACAAAAAGTCGAGAGGGGGAACAGCTGGGACAACTGACCCAAACTGGGCAAAGAATATTCCATAGCATATGACAGCATGATCAGTATGCAAACTGGGAGGAAATCTGGTCAGGGGCCACTGCTCAGGAACTGTCTGGGCATCGGTCAGTGAGTGGTGGGCAATAGCACTGTGCATGGTTATTCTATATATAACAACAACAACAACAATAACAACTACTACTACTACTATTATTTTTATTAATAATAATAATAATATTATTTCCCCCCTTCCTTTTCTGTCTTATTAAACCATCTTTATCCCAACCTGCAAATTTTAAACTTCCTTTCTGAATCTCTCCCCTATCCTGCCGCAGGGAGAGGGAAAACAAGTGAGCAAGCTGTGGTGTTTAGTTGCCATCCGGGTTAAACCACAACAGCCAATTTTTTGACACCCAGCATGGTGTCAAGAGGGTGAAGATAATAACAGGTCTGACCAGAGTGTTTTAAAACAAATTTTTATAAACATTCATTATTGTAGTTTAATAGTTGCTGGTAATAGTGTTGATTTATTTGCACACAGAGTTGTTGCACTTGTTCTCAGAGTTGCACTGTGTAGCAGCTTACTTGCTCTGTATGTTCCCTCTTGTGGTGTTTGTCACCTCTGGGGGCTGGGTTAAGGTTTATAATTTTGTTGTCATTTGTAACACTGGCTTCTGATATGATAAAATTGCTGGTCGTGAGACTAATCCAGTATCTGTACTCAGACTGCCTTCATCTCCATACTCTGAGAGCCATCTCTCAGAAACTAGTGATAATTTATGACTTCTCCTCAGAGAGCCAAGCTGTGGGTGAGACAAAGTGGGGGAAGGTGTCTCCCACTCCTTCACCCTCCTTTCTTCCTTTTTGTCTTCCCCTTTTCCTTATTCTCCAGGCTAGTTACAATAGCTTTGGAGAATTTTGAATATTATTGGGATGTTCAGACTGGCCTGTTTCTGTTGATATATCTTATGTTATGAAATGTGCTCTGAATCTTATTTAAACATCTAATTAAGAATACCACCCAGAGATCTGCCTGGAGGCTGGACAGTTGTGAATGTCAGGCTGTATGGGACAGTACAGGCAAGTGCCTAGGAAAGGTATCCCTTCCAGGAGGATATTACATGTCTCCCAGGCAAGTGGATCAACATGGACAGAGGTATCCTGTACCCAAAGAAATTAGCTGTGCTGGAGGTGATTTATGGTAATCCACACAAAAAGTGTCCTGGTTTCAGCTGGGATAGAGTTAATTTTTTTCCCCAGTAGCTGGTGCAGTGCTGTGTTTTGGATTAAGATGAGAACAAGTTAATAACACACTAATGTTTTAGTTGTTGCTAAGCAGTAGTCAAGGACTCTTTAACTTCTCATATTGCCCTGCAAGTGAGTGGGCTGGGGACACAAGAAGTTGGGAGGTGACACAGCCACAACATCTGACCCAAACTGGACAAAGAATTATTCCATACCATATGCCATATATACCCCAGTATATAAACTGAGGGGACAGCTGGCCAGAGGACAGGAATTGTCTGAGCAGTGAATGGTGGACAATAACAGTGTGCATCATTTGTTTTGCACATTCTAATTATTTTAGAGTTCTTATTGTTATTATCATTATTACTATTTTCCATTCCTTTTCTGTCCTATTAAACTGTCTAGATCCCAGCCAGCAAAGTTTTGTCCAATTCTCTCCACCACCCCACTGAGGAGGGGAGAAGTGAGTGGGTGGCTGTGTGGTGTTTAGCTGCCTGCCAGGTTAAAACACTGCACGGGCTTAGTGTTGAAGCTATTCCTGACCTCCTGCTGCTTTAAGCTCCTCTACAAAGTTTATATTTTTCATACCTACTCCTTGAAGATATTGTTTAACTTGTGTATTATTCCTTGTAGATAAAATACTCCTTCGTAATGTGAGAAAAAAGAAAAAGCACATATATATCTAAAGCACCTACAGAAAAATAAAGCAATGTTACAGTAATTCCAGTTTTCAGTAGTCTTGGGTAGCAATGAACTATGAACTTGAATTTGCAAGGTTTCATCATATTTCAGTTTAAAATGTAGCTGCAAGTGTTTGACCTTGATAAATGGAAAAATTTCAGTGGAAGCCAACTAATGGTGCAAGGATTTGGATTCTTTTGGAACAGATGGTGTTACACAAATGTTGAATCACCACAATAGCAAAAAATATATTTTGGTGTATAGGTATAGCACAGGAGTGATCTAAAGATTAACAGGTCCCCTCTGAGGCCAGGCTGTGCTTATTTCTATATCACTTTTACACTCCCTTGATTCAGAAGTCTGCAGTTTTTGCTTTATCAGATTTCAGTCTTTATCAGATTTGATCACTCATGGGGAAATGTCTTTCAAATAAGCACCTTAAAATATTAGTTAATGAATTACTAAGACCATAAAGGAAGGTAAAAGAAAAGATGCTTAGATACCAGTGGGCACAAAATATGCCAAAGGATTTCTCTTCTCCTCCTCCCTCTCTCCCATCCCAAACAATCCTTTTCAATATTGAGCAGGTCTGAGAACAATCCAATCCAGCAGGTCAAGATAGGGTCAGATTTCCTGACCTGCTTGCCTCCACCTCTTGATAATCTAGAAATGAAAATCAATTCTTGTCTTCGAGCTTGTGAGGAGCTCATAATTGCTTTAGACTAAAGCACCGAGTGCCTGCTTTTTCTGCCACCTTTCAATTCTTAGAGATGGGGATGTCATTTTTCAAGTCGAGTGCACTGTCAGAATTAGATTGCATGGTAACCAAGTAGAAAGATTTCTGCTCAGAATGAGATTTCTTCTCATTGCTGTGCCTTTTATTTGGGTCCAAAATCTTCTTTTCGCTCTTATCTACAGGGATATGATAATACATTTTGAGTGCATTATCTATGGAATATAATTCTTTTTATTAGGGACAAAACCAGAGCTCTTTTGTAGCCACTGAAATTAATTGATAAATAAAAACTAAGGCTAAATTTTCCTCTTGATCTTTCATTTATTACACTTTCTGCCATAAATCATACCAGTCAAATGTGGGTAGAATTACATCTTATTTTCATTAAGTGTAGCTTTTTAGCCAATTAAACTGAGTATAGTGTCTATTTTATGATAGACCATTTCTAGGCCATTTGGGATTGCTGTGAATTGCTTTCTTGACAGTAAGTTTATAGGAGGCTGTGCTGTGCTGGCTGCTGTGTGGTGGGGCTTACCCAGCACAGTGGGCTCTGACAGCAGTCAGGAGAAGGGAGCTGGAAATCTGGTCCCATTGAATTGTCAGCTGCGGAGGAGGGAACTTGCTTGGGACCATACCCCCTTCTGATGAGATTTCCTGTGTGAGCCTGAAACCTCAAATGTTTAACACCTGATCTGCATTGATTTCCAAAACAGATAATAAAATAAGAGGGATCCACCTTTTTTTTTTCTTTTTCTTTTTTTTTTTTTTTATGTGAAGGATCCTGAAGACCATGTGGGGAAAGTTGAGTGTTAAGTGGAAAGGTGATGTACATTTGCTTTTCAGTAGCCTTTTCCTTTTTACATGAGTGTATGTATATCTATTTTCATCTATCCTGATTAAAAATATCCCAATTGTGATATTGGTGGGCTTGGCGATTACACTTTGTGTTCCTTATGCTTAATGCTATGGCTATTATCTAATGAAAGGCCACCCTCAGCTTTGGGGAAGAAGATCAGAAGGAGTTCTTCTGCTGAAAAACTCCAGCATTTCTGATAGCACAGGTATCCTACATACCTGCATTAAAATTAGAGAGAATGTAGCTCTTTCTCCACTGCTTTTCTGCTGCTAAGATTTGTGATTTGCCCATAAGAGCCATTTAAATAGCAAAGGAAACCATAAATAAGGCAATGATTTATTGCTATAATGATTATCTTTTTTTAATGCATAGATATTGAACAAACATTTTTCTATCTGCTTTTACCTCATTTGGCAACTGAGAGTTTCAGTAAGGACAGTTGCCAAGAATTACAGGAAAATAAAACCTAAATATTTAATTCTGCCAGCAAATGATAGTAGGATCTCAATAGCTAAGAATAGTCTAAAATCTAAGGGGGGGAAAAAAGGAGAAAGAGGAAAGATAATCCTCGCTGGGATGACCAAAGTAAGGACAAGATTAGAGTAATAGAATTTATTTGTTTGTTTGTTTGTCTGGGGGGGATTGTTGTTGTTGTAGGAGTTCTTTGTTGAGTATTGTAGTTGTGGTTTATTTGTTTGTTGGTTGGTTTGTTTGCTTTTTGAGATCCATGCTGGCTCTTGAGTCTCCTTTTGAGACTCTGTCACAGCAGGTAAACTCACGGAGTAAATGAGGGTTTGGTGCAATTAATCTCTCTTTCCTCACAAAGAAGAGCATCAGAACAGGAGGGCATCTTTCACTAAACAAAGCCCATTTCTCTGCTAATACCAGCTGGCTCAGGGAAGCTGCATCAGGTAATGTCAGTGGAATCTCTTTCATCTTTCTCCTCACCTCATGGGTTCAGTCCTTCCTTCTCTCTGGCTGCACTCCCGATGGCACAGCCATAGTGTTTGTGAAAGGAGGTTTGAAACCAAAGGCCCATCTTTACCCTTCTTGATGCCATGAGAATTGCACGCACTGATTTTGAATTGCTCTCGCTGATCCTATAAATTAGCATTGCTCTTGAATGGAGAGTGAAATAATACATACCTAAGTCAGGTAGAACTCAAGCACATGAGTTTTGTATTCGAGTACTTCCCTGTACTAACATAGAACTGAAAAGCAAGAGAATTTTTCAGTTCAACATGACCAGAAACACCAATATCCTCTGTTTACATTCCAATGCTTGTTATACTGTCTCCATGAGGCAAGTTCTGGTTTCTTGAGCAGATTAACAACATTCTGAAGTTTTACCATATCTACGGTATCTGAGAACTTGTTAAAATGTAACTTTAGTTCTGAACTTCCTGTGGTTATTAACTAAGCTTGAGTTCTTAGAGAAAGCAGTTTTCAGGTTAGTAACTTCTTTTTCCTCATATCTTGCTTTCTCTGTGCAGAAAAGTCTGAGGTTCTCAGACAGGCTTTAAAACTGAAAGTGCAGAGGTGCAAACCAAAGACTCCACTTCTGGTTCTCAAATAGAAAGGGGGGGAAAAAACCTTTCTGACCAAATGTAATTTGAGAGCTGGAATGAATTTTTCTTAATTTCTTTGTTTTGCTTTTGATAATTACACCAAATCTCTGTAATAATATATTCTACACTGAATTACTGATACGCACTTTCAACCTCAGTCCCCAAGCCCCACTGTTGTTTCTGACTGGGAATAACAAACACACTTCATCTTTTAATGTGCCCCTTGAGAAGTGACTAAATACAAATATTTATCGCTGCCTTCCCTGCTTGTATGCATTGTCCCAGATGTTGATGTTGAACCCCATTTTTTTCCCCTGTTATTTCTTGTTCCTGAGGGCTGTGCAAGGCTGACTGAGCTCAGACTGGAACCTGAGGCGTGTCCTGCTGTTAGGAATGGGCTGGTTCCAGGTGGAGGGTGGCCTCAAGATCACTGCTAAGCTGTAAATGACTGGACATGGAGCACAATGCAAAATGACATGTTGCCTTCAGAGTCTGCAGGTCAGAGGGAAAGAATGTTTTCTCCAGTAACAACTGGGGAATGGAGTCTGTGAGACCTGATAACACACACATCCCTTGGTCACCCTGTTTTTACAGACCTTTTTGGAACTTCTACAATTGCAGCAGGTTCTAATTTGGATTCACAGTTTAAATCTTACTTTTCTAGATCAGTTTTTCAAAAGCTGGTGATTTTAGTTTCCCTGGTGTCCAACCTGAACCACAAGAGGAAATCCTAGCAGCATTCTGGCAGCCAGACAAGGCAAACAAAGCTCATTTTTTGTTTGGTTCATTGGCTGGGTTTTTTTTTCCTGCTGTACGATTTTGACGTACAAAGTCACTTTATAGACAACGAGTGCTTCAGACCTGTAGCACACGGAGGGCTCTATTAACTCATATGGCTGCTGGATGTTCATTTAGATCCAAATCACCTTAAAAATTAAGCTATCTACTTGCAGACCTTCACTCAACAGGAGCAATATTTACTTTTTTCCTTACTTAACGCACACAGCATTATATATTATATGGGTAGCATGAATGGTAGATAAATCTAGGTTCTGGTTTTGACATTCAATGGTATTGCTAATAAAAAAAATATGTTTCAAACAACTTTTGTATAAATCATGGTTATTTTTGTAGAAGATTAAACAATGGTTTGGTCCCTCAGGATATTCATGAACAGAGGAAACATTAACCACAGGGTCTTAAATGTTTTATAAATCTGCAGTACATTCCTACAATGGGAAAACAAAACCCATGATTTATAAGCCAGCAGCCCATGGTAAGATATTTACTTTTGCAGAAACAGGGCTGCACATTAAGCAAGGACGGTACATTTTGTTTATTAAAATCTGGGATATTCTCTGATGAATTGCATTTGCACAGCAAGTTGCACCTCATTATGCATGGAGGGTAATTTTATAGTAAATACATTATTTATTTGCTTGTGTGCAACATCTGTGTCTCTGGACTTGCAGGTTTTGGGTTGTCAGACAAGCAGCGGATACAGTGAACTTCCAAGGAAGTCCATTATTCATAAACTTTTAATGCAGGATTTTTTATGCAAATATAACATAAGGTATCCTATATAATCCAGAGTATCTGGCAATCCTAGAAGGAGGCCAGGTCACAGCATGCCTTGAACATGTAGCAGAGAATTTCTGCATAGGCCAGAAGGCCAAAAAATCAGGGTTCAAAGGCAACACAATCCCCACTCCACCCTGTCAAGGTGAAGAGCAGGTTTGAAGGAGCTTTAATCTCACTGCACATCATGACACAAACTTTTCATCCTGCCCACTGACCAGGTGTGCATTTAAGGGTGGGAGAGAGTATTTGGTGTTTGTCCCATACTAATCTGGATGATGTGGACAGTTTAGCCACCTCCACTTGCCTTGGCTCCAGATTGCTGTGATGTGCTCATGCCCAAACTCACAGAGTAGGGATATTAGGTCTCAGCTCCCACAGTCATCTCTGCATAGGTGTACATTCAGCTGCAGGAATCATTTCCTCTCATATTTTCAAAATATGCACAATTACAATTCTCTTTCACTTGCTGTGGCAGAGAGATGACAAGAAAACCTGTGAACTGGCGAGGAAACTTTTTCTTATATCATTATATACCATAGGCAATGCTGCTATTCACTGCATGCTGTATTCAGTGTCACACCCTCCCTTCATACAGTAAAAGGGAATATGCTCTGCTGGGAAAACAGGGGCATAAGGGTCAGATTGCAGAGAGCTGGCTGGAAAGCATGATTCTTGTTCAGTGGAAATGCTTGGGCTTTAGGTCATCTGGTTTCCAGCCCAAACTGGAAGATGCTTCTACCAAGGGGACAGAGAAGTTCCCTGGCTGTGAGGCCCGTGGCTCTTCCCTGCCGACAGGAAGGACATCAGGCCAGTCTTCCCCTGGAGCTACTGCAAGGTCCCTGGTGCTCATTTCAGACAACAGAGTTTTTACCATCAATATGTGCTGTGCTTTTGAGAAAATTCCAGCTGGTTGGGTGGGTACTTGGGACCTGCTTCCCTCAAAGGCAGGTGTGAGACCTGCCCCATGGATCCCAGGTGTCCTTGTCTCGAGGATTTTGGGTATCCATGTCCCGAGGATCCCAAGCATCTGTGTCCTGAGGATCCCAGGTATCATTGTCCCAAGGATCCCAGGTGTCCATGTCCTGAGGATCCCTGCTGTCTGTGTCCCAAGGATCCCTGCTGTCTGTGTCTCGAGGATCCCAGGGGTCTGTGTCCCAAGGATCTCAAGTGTCTGTGTCCCAAGGATCCTAGATGTCCAGGTTCCAAGGATCCCTGGTGTCTGTGTCCCATGGATCACAGTTGTTGTTGTCGTGAGGATCCCAGGTATCCACGTCCCGAGGATCCCAGGTGTCCCTGTCCTGAGTATCCCAGGGATCCGTGTCCTGAGTATCTCAGATGTCTGTGTCCTGAGGATGCCAGGTGTCCATGTCCGAGGATCCCAGATGTCCTTGTCCCAAGGATACCAGGTATCGGTGTGCCAAGGATGCTAGGTGGCCGTGTCCCGAGGATGCCAGGTGTCCCTCCAGCACTGCGGCGGACGGGCAGCAGGGGGCGCTCCGGGACCGCGCAGCCGCTGGCTCAGCCGGGTGGCCGCTCCCGCTTTCCCATTGAGCTCCCCATTCCCGTTTTCCCATTGAGCTCCCCATTCCCGTTTTCCCATTGAGTTCCCCATTTCCGTTTTCCCGTTGAGTTCCCCATCCTCCTAATTAATGCCTGTGACTGGGAATATACACGTTCCTGTCCCTGTTCCTGCGGGTGCCTGTACGCGAGAGAGCCCATACGTGTGAGTGCCCATACCACAGGCGTGCCCGCACATCCCTCTGTGTACAGGTATCTCCACAGACACGTTATTCCCGCTCCTTCCCGTGGCAGAATTAAAAGTACAAAGCCCGAAGATGCAAAACGCATCAAAAGCCCAAACAAAGCCAAAACAGCCAAACAAAGCAACAAAACTAAACCAAACCAAACAAACAAAAAGCCAAAACGCCCACTCCAAAGAACGAACAGAAAAAAACGCCAAACAAGCCACAAACATCCTTCCCTAAAGCAGGTAGGGAGGATTGGAGGTCAGGAAGCATGTGCGCAAAAATTAAAA
Source organism: Buphagus erythrorhynchus (assembly GCA_013400855.1). Classification (NCBI taxonomy): domain Eukaryota; kingdom Metazoa; phylum Chordata; class Aves; order Passeriformes; family Sturnidae; genus Buphagus; species Buphagus erythrorhynchus. The sequence continues at coordinate 94,225 of VZTT01054388.1, read as the reverse complement.
GAGAAGTACAAATTAAATAAGCATATCTAAAAACCAACCCCAGCTTGATTCAGTAGGACTTTGAGACATAACTGAATTAATTTAACAGGCTGAGCCCCAAGCCTTAGGAACACAGATTATGTGCCACAATTGCACGGACCCTATTCATTTTAGCAAGTGACATCAGCTAGAAATTGAAAACTACTTTTAAAAATACCAAGCAGCTGCAATTGCCAAGCTGTTGTGCTTTCCCTGACTTGCTGTGGTTTAAGATGCCTCTTTTAGGTTTTGGGAAATACAGATACTATTGTCATGTGCTGTCACTCACATTGCTTAAGTCAGCCATTTCTGAATTAAGAGTAATTTTTAATTAATTAAATATCAAGGTCTGTCTGTCCATTTCTGCTCCACACCCACTGGTACTGATTTGTGTGCTTCTGACAGTGAGAGTTAAATACTTTATGGCTGTGCTGCTGGCTGATTGATAACAGAAGGTTGCAGCTAGTGCTTTTTGTTTCCACAATACAGTATTGTTCAGGAACATAATAATTTAGTGATACTCTGAGGTCAGAACACTTACAGCTTTTTCTCTCACTGGGCAATAATTTGAAGTTTTGCCTGGAATATCTGTGGGCCTTTGTGTTTTTTAAAAGGCACAAATTAATTTGAAATCCAAGTTTTTTCAGGGTATGGAGCAAAGCCTGATCTTAGCTAAGGGCAGGCAACCAGTACCAGGCAAAGATGCTATTTCAGAATTGCTTCAATAGAAACCAAAGCTTTGGCCCCATAAAGAAGTCTTTTTAAATGATGTATGTATTTGTTATGTGTGTTGTGCAGGCATCACAAAAGTAGTCATTGCATTGGTAATGTGACAGCTAAAGTAGCTGTTTTCACATTTCAGGGCTTAGCACTATCAGCAGATGCTGATGGAACAACCCAGAAACTCAAAGCACAGCCCAGAGCAGATAAAACACTTTTTATGTTACCTTTAATCCAAGGTGGGGAAAACCCAACTTATCATTCTGATAGAGAAAGAAACTTCCACGTGATAGTGGACATTCATGTAAATAGGTTTTGAGGCTGGCAGCTTTCTCTGTGGCCATCAGGAAGATGCTGCCTCCAGGTGTTCTGGTCTGGAGAGGAAAAATGAATGCTAGGAAGGAAAGGAGGAAAAGGACAATCCCACTGAACAGTTATCTCTGCCACAGAGCTGGAAGAATTGAGACATCTGCCCAACAACCCTGCAAAAGAAACAGAAAACATGACAGTCGTTCATTTTCATGTTGATAAATTCCTCAAGCAAAGGCTGGAAACTGCCAGCTGCTGGATTTACCACCAAAGCACAGCAAGCTGAGTGTTAACCCCGTGCTCCTTGGCACGGGTTGTAGCAAGCACTTTGCTCCTCATCACTGAAAATACTGATCAGAAGTGCTACCATCCTGTCACTGGCATGACCAGCAATGCTCAGACCTCCCCATCCACCTGCTCAACAGCCCATCCAGAAACTTAACAAATAAACCTTTGGAGATCCCACCCCTCAGTGGCTGGGTTTAGCAGATGCAGCACAGCAGGAGTATTTTTATGGGGCCTCACTTTTGACTGTGCAGTCAAACACACTCTGCCCATATTTGTGTGTTTGAAGCATCTCCCTCACCTCTGGAGCAGCATGGCTGCTGCCAAGACCTCTGTCCCTCAGAAGGAGCCCTGGGAACAACAGTCCCACTATGTGTGGGAGAACATCATCAAGAATACCTTTGTTGCTGCATTTTCCCTTTCAGAGGAGCCAGAGATGTGGCAACAGCAGGCCAGAGGCTCCCATGCCCAAACAGGGGCACATCTTGTTGGCTTCTGGAGGCTGGCATTGCTCTCCATCCTAATTTTTGCCATAAGTGAATCAAAAAAGCAAGGATGGAGCCTAGAAGCATCTGAATGATCCTTGCTTGTGAAAAAAGGTTTAACAAGGCCTCAGCTGGCTGGCTCTGAAGGGCACAGAAACCTCTCTCTGTTAAATGCTTCCTTTCAGTTGCAAAAGAAATTGTGGAGTACCATCCCTGGAAGTACTCAAGGCCAGGTTGGACAGGTCTGTGAGCCAGCTGCTACAGTGACAGATCTCCCTGCCCACAGCAGGGGACTTGGACTAGGTGATCTTTAAAGGACCCTTCTGAAACAAACCATTCTCTGATTCTATGAAAACCATCTCATGTGGACCCACTGCATTTTCACCGGCTTAAATTTCCCCAGCACTCTTGCCCCCTGGGGCATCATCCAAGGCACTTCACACAATAAGGAGGAGAGCACCCTAACAGATGATTGCCACCTCCAGGCATAGAAAAGCTTCTCTGTGAGGGGCTGGGAGGTAATGTTAAACTTAACTTAATGAATTCCCAGACGTCTCTGCCCTGTGAGAGCAGTGTCAAAAAAATCTGTTGGTGAATTTGGCTGAATGTATTTTAGAGTCCTGACAGTACCAGGGATAATAATCAAGGGATCAGTTCTGTTGCCATACCTATGTTTGGTTCATGTCCACATCCATGTCCATGTCTGGACATGACTTTCCAGGTGCTCAATCTTGATTTTTGTGTGTGTGTGTGTGGAGCTGTTGGTATTCTAGGAACTGCAACAAAACAAGTTAATTCATTTCAGAGAGGTCCTTGAAGAGCCTAGGGATCAAGTAATGACGAATCAAGTCCTACAGTATTGCTATTTTCTCCATCAATTTCCACTACAATGCTCTGTCTGAACTGTACACCGTGAATGGTGTATTTTAAAAGTAGCATTTTTGCTATTGGAAAAGGGCCCACAAGGTGGCTCAGGTGGAAAAGAAATGCAGAGGTTTTGATCTCTGGCAAGCACTTGTATATATTCCAACTGGGACAGAACAGTGCTACTCTTGAACAGCTGTTTGAGAGTGTCCCAAGAGACGTGTTGATTTGAATTCAGCTAAAGAATTCAAATCTTTATTTGAAGATGATGAAGAGGTGCAGAGTACCAAACCAGTGGCAATCAGTGCTGAAGGGACCTCACATTAAGAGACCAAGAGCTGAGACAAAATAGCGAGGACACACAAAGAAAATTGTATCCTCGTGATCCTTAGGACTTTGCCCTTCTGACTTATCCACAGGAAGCTTTTCCAAAAATTAAACATACTCAAGACTGAAAACCACACATCTTTCAGCATTTTTTTCAGAGTCAGTCAAGGAAGCTTCTGTTGAACGAAGAGCTGCCTCTCATGTTTGGCAAATCCTTTTAAAGCCTATGAAGTAACTTCTATTATTATAAGATATTTGCAAATCAAGAATCCAGAATCACAGAATCACGGGATCACAGAATCACAGAATAGTTTGGATTGGAAGAAACCTTAAAGACCACCTAGTTCCAAACTCTCTCTTTCAGTTTGAAGCCATTACCCACTGTCCTGTCACCACATGCTCTTGTAGAAAGTCCACCTCCAGCTTTCTTGTAGGCCTCCTTTAGGCACTGGTAAGTGCTATAAGGTGTCCCCAGAGACTTTCCCATACTGAACAGCCCCAGCTGTCAGCCTGTCTTCATAGGAGAGGTGATCCAGCCCTCTGATCTTTGATGTTTTTGGCCCTCTTCTGGACTTGCTCCAGCAAGTCCATATCTTTTCTGTGTTGAGCACCCCAGATCTGGATACAGTACTCCAGGTGTGGTTTCATGAGAGCAAAGAAGAGGAGGAAAATCACATTACTTGACCTGCTGGCCATGCTGCAGGGTGATGCAGCCCAGGGTACAGGTGGCTTTCTGTGGTGCAGATACATGTTGATGTTTCCTGTTGAGATTCACATCATCCAGCAATCCCACCTGTGAGGCTAACAAACTGCTCATGCCACTAATTCTTTATTTTATAATATATCATTAAGCAAGGTGCATTGTTTTTGTCCTCTGAGTGGATGATGGGACATTTAATAGTTGAATAAGTGGAGAGCAATATGTAAGCCTCCTGATCTCAATACCAGGTAATTCAGGATTTCTAGGGCATAGAATCATAAAGTAATTTAGGTTGGAAAATGCCTTTAAGACTGAGTCCAACTCAAGACTGCCAAGTTCACCAGTAAACCATGGGCTCAAGTGCCCCAACTACGCTTGATAGCACGGTTTGAATTGCCTGACAGGGCAGAATAGGAGTACAGCAGTTATCAGTTGTATGTACAGCAGTACAGTTTGCTTTGNATTGCCTGACAGGGCAGAATAGGACTACAGCAGTTATCTGACAGTTTGCTTTTTGCTTGCATAAAACAGAATCCCAACAGGTAGCTATCCTCTTTGCTAACAAGTGTGGGTTGAAAGGTCACCAGGTGGAGAGTTTGGTAAAATGAGACTATTCCTTAGCTAGCAAAGACTAATACTTATTCTCTGGCCCACATGGTTCCAGCTACAACATGCAAAGCTTTTCAGATGAAGCATCACAGTGCCTCATATAACTTCCCTGAGACAAATGTAAATGGTCTAGGCAATGGTCTTTCTGTCTTAAATGCCTTGTTAATGTCTCTTCTTATAGTTACCAATGACAAATTCCTTCCAAAGAAGCAGAATAACAATTCTTGCTGATGTGGAATAACAATTTCTCAAACCTGCTGAAAAGAGAGTCATAACATGTAGAGTCTCAAAGATTAGAGAGTAATTGCCAGTGTTGTATTTTGGAAAGAAAAGTCTTCAGGATATCGATTTTACTAAATGGAAACAAGCATCTATGCCTGTTATGCTCAACACATCACTGAAAAAGCCAGCACTAGAACCAGACAACGTTTTCCCATCCACAGTGCAGATGGTGTGAAGGATGCCTCACTGGGATGCATCACTAACACAGCTATGTTCTCACACACCCATTTTCATTCCTGCAGCAAGAACAGGCATCTGCCTTCACCAGCTTTGCTCCAAATGCAAAGAGGTGGGTCAAGGAAAGCTAGCTCCCAGCACTGGAGTTCTTTTCCCTAGCCAACTGACTTGCTAGATGTTTTTAGGGATGCCTCCTTCAAAATCTCCTGAAGTACTCTCCTTCCATTCTCACATGTACACCAAGATATTTCTTATCAGTACAGCAGGAAAGAGAGGTAAAAGATACAGGGCATTGATTACAAAATACTCCAACAGATACACCAAGACTCAAGAGACAAGAATATTTTCATCCTGGTGAATTCTGTAGTATGGCCCTTTGATGGTTCATCCCCTCATGCTCTTTAAACACTGAGAGCAGTATTGAGGGGGTTCAGCAGTCTCCAGGCTGGCAGAAGCCAGGGTACCAAGCCTTCACCCCCAAGCATGGGGGTGTCTGAGGGCCATGAACCACACTGGCTGGTCCCAGCACTGCTGCTGTGGCACCCATAGTCCTGCTCCAGCTCCTGCTCCCATGGGGCTCCACTGATAGCCCAGGAGTGCCTCAGACTGATGCCCCCCATGAAGTTCTCTTCCCCAACAAAAAAGAAAACTGCTCTGCTTTTTGCTGGCACTCATTACTTTGCATTACTGATTTGTTTTAGGGGGTCATGACAACCTCTTCATTTGATAACCATGCCAGTTAGCAGAGCTAGATGAAAAATTGGCCACTTACATTATAAAATTGTAGTTTTCCAAGAATTGCTTCAAACCAAACCCCTATGCCAAATGCATTTAGATGAGATTAACTAATTTTGCCTAGCATTTTCTAGGCAGTATTTCCATAAAAGGAACACGATGAGATAGTAAGGATGTTGAGATCTGATAAATGACCAAAATAAGAGTGACTTAGAAATCACATTCCCCACAGATGAAAGAAATTAATCAAGTTGAACTTATCTCAAAAAATGAGCTCCTATTAGATACATAAAAAAGCAAAGCTCTTCATATGACGGCAGTAACTGCTCTCAATAACCATGGAGTTTCCCTGAATTGAATTTTGGGCAGAAAAGAAGACTTTACAGAATATCTGTATTTTTTAGTTAAAATTATCCAGGCTGACTCCAGGCATCCATGATCTCTGGTGGGAGCTCTCACCTTCATGCAGACTGAAAACCTAGCTGGGGGATACCCTGTCCCAAAATAATTTTTCTTTCCCATACAACTCTTTGTGGTTATATATTTTACCCAACTGTACATGTCCCTGGATTGTAGCCAAGCATTGAAACTGCTGTGCCAGCAGCTGGAGATGGCTGGTCCCTGGGTAGGCTTTCAGACCTGTCTCAAAATACCAAATGTGGTACCAAAAAGCAGACATAAAAATAAAACTATATGTTGTATTTAAGTTGCTTAATTACAGACATTCTTCATCTACAAATCTTGTAGCACCTGAGGATCTGGTGCTTTGCATGCAGAAAGGACAGGTTGAGTCTTAAAATATTTACAAAGCTTCCAGGTAATGATTAAAAGATGTAAATGCCATACCTGAGGCATAAACAAATTGAATCATATTTCACATTTCCTGAAATTCAGCCATCATTTCCAGTTAACTGATCAATGGCTGAAGTTTCTGGATATTACGGGCATATTTGCTTCACCCTTTACAGAATTCATAATTTTTAAACTTTTTTTTTCATCATTAAAAATAGAGTTGCTTTTCGTGTTTTCATGCAATCTTTGTTCACACAGTCCATAGATTTAAGGAATGTTTCTTGCTCAAGAACAGATGGGTTCTGAGCTCTTCAATGAGTGTCAGGGAATTTTTCCTGATGGGTACATTCCCAGGACATATGAGGAATGAGTTAACACAGAGCCACATGCCAACACGGAACACGGGAAATGATGGATCAGTGTCCTAAATCAGCAAGCATGATAGCAATCACATAAACCATGTATGAGTGAGATGATGAATTGTATCATTTACAGTATGCAAAGGTTGCTTAATTTTTTTCTTCCCCCAAACTGAGGGTTAGCAGTAAATGGTCAAAAGTTAATGCATTGTATTAGCTCTTCTTTAGAAGAATATTAAAACCTTAAATAGAAAGTGTCATAGGTAGTAAAGACACCAGTAAGTGTTTTGAGCTAAGAAATTGTAAGGAAAAGAAAGGAGTGAAGTTAGTTAATGTTTCTCCCAAGAAATTCTTCCTTTCCATTTATTAATCATATCTAGGCAATTCCTAGCTTAGCAGCATATTCAAAGTAGATTACTTGAAACTAAATTTGAAGTTCATTCAAATTCAGTTCTCCTATTCCATAGAAAAGTATAAGGGCTGATCTTTAAATTAAATGCTTTCCTCCATGAAGGAAAACCAGTAGCCTATATATGCAAGAATGCAGTTGAAATACTGGCACTAGCAAAGGATTTCTCAGATTTTTTTTCCCCATATTTCTAGAGTTTCACTGGAAAATATGCTGTCTGACCTCCTGAGGGAGCAAAGCATCTTCTCCACAAATTAGAGAGCTTGGAAGGAAAGCAGCCATTTGCTTCAGTGTTGCGCTCTGTGGGTTGCTAATTTGAGTTTCTGCAAAATGGAACCAGTTTCTAGTGCCTCAACTGATTCCTATCAAAGTGCTGACATTTCCAGATAAAGAGAACATTAACTCCTATGTTGTCTTCCTCTGCAGCTTCAGCAGGCTGGTTCTTAGCCCTCTGCTTACCAATATCACTGCATATTTACACTAGCTTTTGTTCTCAGTGCCAAGTGGCTAGAATTACCAGGAGGATTTCTACGCTGTAGGGAAGAACATGTTTTTTTATGAGACAGAAGCAGTTCAGTAGAATAATTGAAAAAGTTTAACTTTTATAGGCCTTGAGGTGAGGAATAGCAAGTGTTACAAGGATTATTTAATGGGGAAAAGTCCCCTCAGGGATCTGAAACCCTCAAGAGGCTGTTTAAAGAAGGAAATTAATTCAAGAATGTCTTGCCAGTCAGGTTATAGACAAAGAGGGGGTTTCCCCAGTGGCTGAGTGGGAGGGAGAGGTGTGATGTTATCCTTAGCTATGTGAAGTGGGCATGGCTGAGCAGCTGGAGCCCAGTGCCCCCCTTGCTGATGGATCCTGATGTCTATCCTGGCCTTTGAAGGTCAGTGAATGAAGGTCAGGCCTGGTCTTTGTCCCACTGATGCTCCAGCCCAGCTGAAGCAGGGCACTGATCCTGCCTGGTGCATACATCCCAGCTCCTGGTCTAGGGAATAAGTGGATGCACAGAATTAATGCCAAACCCACAAGTTTCACTAATTTCATTATGACCTGCTGAAGGATCTTGATCAGCTTCTGCAAGAGCTGATGAGGGAGTCAGCATGAAAACTGACGAAGGCCACCCTGCCTTCACATCATTCTTCCCCAGAAACTCTGCTGGGGCTTCTCAGAGAAAGAAAAGCACCTACAGCATTTTGCCATTGGTAATTAAGTAACACTTCTAATTGAGTGCATTCACTGCAACAAAAAACAGCAGTCCCTTCCCAATTAATGTGAGGAGAGGTGGCTTTTCATCACTTGTGTAATGAGCTTAATAACCTAATGATCACTTAATACTCTTATTGGTGGTTGACCACGAAATAAAGCCAGGTTGATTAGGATTAGTGGCTTAATGCCTAGGATAGCTGGGTTTGAAGATGGCCACTTTAATTTTCAGAGTTCCTTATTACTGCTAGGATCTGGTGGTATTATTTCTATACCAGCACTAGGAAGCCTTTGTTACTTACCACTACGTTAGTACATAACAAAATTGTGAGCATTGCCACGGGCAGTTTGTCACTGTGGAGGGAAGACACCCTACTGGCCTCATGGTACTACTGCTGGAGGACTGGGGTACTACTTACCCCAGATTTTAAAAAAAATTATTATTATTATTATTATTGTTATTATTATTATTGATATTGTTACTCACTTCCTTTNATTATTATGATTGTTGTTGTTGTTGTTGTTATTACCAACATGGACTGGATTTTTCTCAGTTCAACAGATAACCATCAACAAAAGGATTAAAAGACAAATGAAGCCAGAAGTTACAGAGTAGATAACAGAATTAATGGTAATGAACATGCAGTCCTAGGAATTGTCTTTAAGCTTTAAGTTTCAGCTGTCCTCTGTGTTTCTAATAGTTTATCGTGTTCATCACTTTGTTACTTTTTTAAGGTGAAAAAATAAACAAACTCTCCCCAAAGCAGGATCATACTATTACATATGTATATAGAGCTCTTGAGGATGAGCACATTTATCTTGTTTTCTGGTTCAATTTTGAAAATCCATTGTCTACTGTTTGCTATTGTTCCTACCCTGCTCCCATTAGCATGACTGTAAGCTCCAAAGGGGGTGCTGCACATCGACAGATCTGGGGCAGAATGAATTTTCAAAGGTGTGCACAGTGTTTGGACATGCGAGCAAGGGCCCTGATACAATAGTGTCATTCACTCACAATGTGTATTTTTTCTGATTTGAGCTGCATCAGAAGCAAAAGTGATTCAAAAAGCAGCTTGCTTCTGCACTGGGATCAGTTTCCTCTACTGTTTGACTGGCATTTAAACAAAGGCTGGTTTTGCAGGGTGGCCCTTATTACATCATACAAGACCAGCCATCAAGCTGCCACGATGTCACTTATTGCAGAACATTGCTGCACAACCTTCACTAATGAACAGAAGCAGCCAAATTCCTCCTAACACTGAGGAAGGAAATATTTCTCTACATCTGATGTCTTTCACTTCTCCTGTTCTGAGTTATAAATATTCTGGTGCATGAGCTCAGATGAATAATGTTCATACTACAAATAACTAAAGCTAAGGATCTTTATATTTAAAGGTAAAGAATAATTCCTTTTGGAATGTAAAGTGTGGCTTTTTCTTTCATTTTGTTTAGCAGCTTCCAAATGTGAACAAAAGTTTCTATGAAGGAATTGAGATTATGGGGTTGTGGTTTTAATTTCAGAAACTCAGGTATGGATTTCTATCCAGTGTAAGTAAAAGGGGGTGGGATAATGAACCCTGTAACTCTGAATTATGTCAGCAATACCCTTCTCATGGATCATTCTGTTTTCCAGCAAACTCATCAGTGCTGGGGTTTCTTTTGTCTTCTGTGCAACTCCACCATTAAGAAACTTTTCTGATTGCACTGTTCAAATCCAGACAGGGAATCTGAGATTTTATTGTTCCCTTTTTGCTAGGCTGTGGTTAGTAATGGCTTAAGCAATGTTTCATAACCCATTTGTATCTAGTATCTATCTCTTTAAAAAAGACAGAAAAGTTTGACCCCTCTTTTTTCACGATGTAACTCCTCAATTCATCTCTTCTTGGCAGAGCTGCACTGATTTAAACACAAGAATAAGAAATTAAGTAAACACAGGGACGATCAGTTTTGAGTAACTGAGCACTTGCGAGACAATGCAGACACCTCTTTGTTTTGAAAGTGCTAAAGTAAGAAGACAGATTTTTGCTTTGTTCTCCCATAAAACAATTTTGAGAAGCAATGCTAAGAAAATTAAGAGATGTATCAGCAATAAATATCTCTGGCATATTGAGGGATTTATTAATTAGGGACAGTATGACACACAAATTCAAGACTGGTAAGATTATTGGTGCTGATCTTGCCCATGGCCATGTGCAGGACTGTCTTGTTACTGCAACTATTTAGCAGGGAGCCTTTCTCACCCTCCTTTTAAATTTTTCTCTGCTAAAACACTGCAGGCCAAAACCAGTCATTTTGTATTTGGCTGTTACCTGTTACCATTCCTTTCTTTTCCAGCTACTGAGCCGCCTTAACCCCTGTGGTGCCTTCTCTACTTTTTCCTCTGGTGTTCACATTAAAATAGATTGTGTTTAACATTCTGCACTTTTCAATGGGAATTATGACTGTTGAAAAGCAAAGCCTGTAACTACTTTAAATAGGCTACAACACAATATGTAGATTTAACAAGATGCATATCACTTGTTTCACAGTCCCTCATTCAAATGCCTTCAAAGGTCCCTTTTTCCTAGGCATCAACTTTGCCCAGTCACCAGCTCCAAAACCCAGTAAGTAGCTCTTGGTGTGTGGCACATCAGTGCTTCACCAAAGTGAGAGGAGCAGTTCCTTTAAAAGAGAGGGCTACTGTAGCAGAAGGTCTGGCACTTTAGCACAAAGCAGGAATAAAAACAAGTTCTCTCAAACAAGTTCTATCAGGAGAAGGCTGGATGATGTTAATTATGAGCCTACACAAACACTTGAGACTATGCATGACTGTTAATACACAATGGACTGTCCACATCTTCAGTGGAAGGCTTGGACACAGATCAAGCATAGAAACTCACTTGTATTTTCAGCTTGTGCAATCAGTTATTTCTTCATTTTAAGTCAATATAAACTGCCTCCAGCCCTTCTTAGGTTTGTCACCCCCTAAATAACTTTCCTCACTCTTCAAGCATTCCTCTAAAATACTATGGGGATGGCCATTGTAATGGCTTTGAAAGAAATCCCAACAATTCCAAAGACACCTCCATTTGAAGTGCTATGGGCAATACAATACCAGTGCATCCTACTGGTGGCAGCTTTATCTGCCACCTGTAAGACCTGCTCCAGAGCTGCAGCCCAGCTTGCTGCCTGTGCTGTGTCCCCCCTAAATTACAGCCTATGTGGTCTGAGAGAGAACGGTAAGCATGTAATTTAGGTCCAGATTTTGCTCCACAGCACTTGTGTTAAATATTCTAGAGAGTACATTTGCAACAGTAAATATCTCTCCAGTTATATTCAAGTTGCACATCGTGTACTTGCCAATTTAAGAAGTAGTATTTTCCAGTTCTTTTAAGAGAGCATGAAGAATGAGTTACACCAAACTACAGATAACATTGGTTCATGAATAGGCATGAAATTTTCATGCTTATGGATTAAAGCCAAAGGTGCTTTTCTGTTAGAATGTATCAGTACTTTGTTCCTGTTACTACCTAAACCACCAGGCTCCGACTTTGACAGTTTTATCCCAAAGAAGTCCCCAGTCCCTCTGGCTGGGATGTATTTTGTGCTTCTCACCATCAAGTACCATAACTGTGTCTTTATTAACAAATGCCTTCAGCTCCTCTCTCATTTTATTAAGATCTGGCTCCCACAAATCCTTGGCATCTTCACAGCCTTGCTTGGCAATTGATGATTCAGCCACATCAGACATGAACATCCCTACATACTCTTCTGTTCTCAGTGGCTTTGTATCACCTCCATGAGTGCCAGATGTCCAGCCATCACACTTCCTCCCTGACTCCATGCCACCCAGCTTCTAACCCGCTTGTTTTGGTTGAACAAGACCCTATCATCTTTTAGTTTATATCTAGCTTTTATATTCAAACCTGCTCAGAGCCTCTACTTAACTCCTGTTGTCCACCAGTTCTAATATTTAGGATATTCATGCAGCAGTGGTTTAGCCCTTCCCTGCTAAAAAAA
>VZTT01054388.1:52218-64029 GCA_013400855.1 Buphagus erythrorhynchus | reverse complement strand
TTTGAAAACAATGCGATTTTGTCAAAGATTGCTGTACAACACACTATGAAACATATTAAAAGAAATAATCTGAAGAACTGAACAGTGTATTTAAAATTAAATACATCAGAAAGTAAATGAGGCATATTTCCTGGGTCTGGATGTTTCTGTTCCCTCTAGCTAAATTCAGTATCATTAAATGAAGAATTTCACTAGGCTTATTAGTTTGTTGTCTATAAAACGTTTAGGAAATTTATATATGCCTCACTCAGCTGCTTTCAAATAGAAGCTGTTTGACTAGAAGGGCTTTTTTTCTCATTGAAGTCCACAGAAAAATTTCTGTTAGTTTCATCAAGTGAAGGAGGCAGTCTTTATAAAAGTTTCCTTTTGAAGCAGATTTTTTGGAGTCTTTTACTGTAAGAAAAATATTGCTCTTTAGATCCCACCATGGCACACTCCTAATTTTATGAGATTAGGAATAGCCTGTCAAAATTCTGAAACACAGGGGGATCCTAATCATGAGCAGCTTGTTCCAGCTAGAATCATATTTCTTATGTTACAGGACAGCAGTGGGCAAAGTGCTTCATTTGCACCTCACAGAAATGTGCTTTTCCTCCCCAATTTCTCAGCAGAATGCAACAAGACACTTCCTCTGGCCCTTAGCAACAGCCCTTAGCAAGGGCCGACAGGGAAGTGCAAGCAGCAAAGCCAGGACTAGCAAAGAGCTATTGATTCGTGAATGAAAGAGAACATTTTCTGAAATTAAAAAAAAAAAAATCTAGTCACAATAACTCTGGGACAAGTCTAACTTTAGTGACTAGAAGCAAAAAGAGCAGGCAACTTGAATTGACATTGATCTTGCTGGCATTCCAAGGGTAATATTTTCATTATGATAAAATGTTCTTTAACAATCTCTCCGGTGAATTGGGCACAAACATACTTTTCTTCTACATTGGTCCTGCCTATCTTCCTGTTCCAACTATTTTTATACTACTAAAAAATATTTGTTTAGGCAATGCAAACAAAATCGCCCCTTCCATGTGTTTAAGTTCCCTTGCCATTTATGCTATACTGTAGTAAAGGACCAGCAAGACAAATATAATTTAGTTTCAAATTAATTTTTTTGTCTTCTTTTCAGTTTCTTCTCAGAAAAGGAATAATAAAACTTGCCCAAAATGTTAATAAACAGGTAGGACCTGGATGAAAGTTCTACAGCACCCCTTTCCAACAAACACACCAACAGAAGAGCATACACACATACATAAATAAAAACACATTTATGGAAGTGGACAGGCAAGTGTGTTTGTCCAGAGAAATATTTTTGTATGCAATAATATAGAAAAATCAACACAAAGTTCGCATATTATATAAAGTATATGTATATAAAATTTCTTCAGCCATTTTTAAACTTTGATTCCCAAAGACAGCAGGTGAAAAGATGTGATTACAAATAGCCACTATGGATCTTCATCTTGCATAAATTTCCATGGTTTTCTTTGCCCATCTTAATCAGGCGATAATTTGTCTAATTAACATTTTTTCATAGGAGGGAAATAGTCTGCGTGCTTTTCAACACTGCTCCAAAAATATATAGCAGTATTACGTGACAAAATGCATTGGGAGCAGATATACGACTATTGCTTGTTATTATAAAGCATCAGCTGTGCGTTCATGGGCTGCACAGAAGACAGTCTCTGACTGAAGTCCTGTAGAGCCTCTGTGAAGATTTATGTGGGGTTTTTTTTTCTGCAGCTTATGATGTGGCAGAATGACCAATTTATGATGTGGGTGGAACTTTGTTCAGCACATGGAAATGCCTCCGCTCTCCAGATTATGTTCTCCTGTGGTAGGCAGTAATGCTTTCTGCCCTCCATATGGCCACCATGTGCCAGCAGACACCAAATTGGTATGTGGGTTAAATGTAAAATAACCACAAGAGCTCCTGAGCCAATAATTACAAAGCTCCTTTTTATATGGTTAGTGTATCATTATCTGTACTGTGCAATAATAAAAGAGAGCTCATGTTGTCCCTCTCTTCTCCTTCAGTAGCTGGGAAGCTCATTGCAGAACAATCACACACAACTGATGTCCACAAAATGCTTTTAGGAATTGTCATAGCAGCACCAAAATCGCAGTTCTAATTAGACATTAGCGTGAATAAAATACTGCAGAGGACAAAAAAAGAGAGGCTTATTCTGTGCATTCACTGAAGAGATATATCTTGCATTCTGGTCTGAGCTGCTCAGGCTCTGGGGTAGATGAGCTGGTTTGGAGGGTATTTCTGTCCATTTAAAGCCTAAATTATCAAGTTTTAGCACTGTACTTGTGTGTTCAAGGAACACACAGCTCTGTAAACACTGCTAGGTCCCACTTCTATACAGGTGCAGTTCAAGGCTTGGATGTGAGTTATTTTATGATTTTGGCCTTGCCACAGGTATCTCAAAAACTAGTCCTTGTGGTTTTACCCAGCTGCTGAGATAAACTGGGATTCAGAAGCAAATGCTTCCTGGATATGCTTAGCTATGGGCTTAGGACAGGTCATCCTTAAGTAAAGAGCTCATGACTATTCCTTTGCTTTGGTGCACTAAATCCCAACATTTTTGCAAGGGTTTTTTATAGACTTTATATTTTTGAGAAGATAGAATTTAGTGGGAGGGATTTGTTGAACAGGGAATGCTTAAACTTGTTTTTTCTCTTACACTTGGCAAATATGGATTATTACTTGTCATAGTTCATAATGGCATTTTATCTGTGATTTTGACTGACATGCCATGTTAAATGAAAACAAATAGGACTTGTCACTCATTTGTCTTCTGAAAATGTAGTTCAGAACATTCCAGCTGTCTGGTGCAGGATGGGCTTCCTGCTCATCTTCTGACAACATCTATAAAGCAGAAGATGAGCTCTGTCTCTATCTGAAAATGTGCAAACATTCCCATTAATCAGGAATAGAGAAGCTGGTGCACATACAAAATCCAGTTAGAAAGTAACTCTAACATGAACAGCAAATAGGATTTTCAGGTTTGTTGCCTATTTGTCATTTATAACAGCTGACAGTGTTCCAATGAGCTTTAGCATTTTTCTCCTTATAGTGTATGGAGTATATTAATATGTCATTAATTATAGTGTATTAATTATTCATTATGTTGAATTAAATAATAAAGGAAAGTGTGTCTGGAGTATACAAAGGAAAGCTATGTCTATATATAAATGTGTACAGGGCAGGGCTCTAAGAGATCTGCCCTTAGTGCTCTGTAAAGGGCCATCACTTTTCAACGTCTTTGGTGTTATGTTTTGATCAAGGATTTTGCAAGGACTCCCTGTGACCAAGGGAGTGAAGGACCTCTCAGTCCTCACAGCTTCTCCAGCTGTGACTTCCACCTAGGCTGCACATTGTGGGCACTGTAAAACCAACAGGTGATGCTTCATTGACAACCATGTCACACATTAGGGGTGGCCGCAACTCCTCACATCTAGTAAGCACAATTCCAGCCCAGCTTTAATCTTTATTAAGACTGTCAAGCAACACTTGCAAAAAACACCCTCCAAACCAAACCAAACTAAACCAAAACAAAACAAAAAACCAAACAACTTTCTGATTTATGTTGGTAATTTTCATTTAATTACAGTTGTATTTGTATATTTGTAACTAAAATGCTGGCCATGCCATTACTACCCTTTTCTTTTTAATTTTTTTTCCAATCTGTTATAAACCAGTCATTGGTTTGCTGACCCAGACAGCTCCCACGGGTATCAAACACCCTCTAAATACTGGATTTTCAGACTGGCTTTCTGATTTGGCTGACAGACATGCGAAATCACACACAGGGAAACTGCTCCAAACCAGGTTGGCAGAGACTGAAAGCTACTACTATCTGGAATCTGTCCAGAGATAGATGGGAATTACAGTAGTTTTGTAGTCTCAGTCAAGTTCCTGGCTGACCAGTATCTGCATCACAAAGCCACCACTATAACCTTCACTTGGCAGTAATTAGTACTTTGTTAACAATCTCCATAGGGAAATGGTTAACAAAAAGCACAAGAAAGACCAGAGAGTGAGAGATGGGGCAAACAGCTGTATATCCAAAATAGCTATATGCAGTATCAAGAACATGTTGAATAAAGAGGAACACTCACAGTCTTCATATGCACAAATCCATGACATCATAGGGGCCACAAAGTCCTGATGGAACAAATCAAGGAACTGGAATAGGAACACAGATACAGCTTTTTTTCAGGAAAAACGACAGAACAAGGCATTTAGACATGAATGTTTGTTTTCATTTCAGTGAGAGCTAAGAAGCTGGCTTCTTGACTGCCTTTGAGTGAAAATGAGGAGGGAAAAGAAAAAGATGTATGTTTTGTTGGATGTATTTTGGAGAAAACTAAATCATGGAAAAGAAGTAATACATGAGGGTCTTTTTGCTTGAGCAATTCATAGAGATGTTCAAGAGCCAGCCTTGTCTCTACAAGGCACTTCAAATAGCATTATATCCTCTGAAAAGCAGTAGAGGAGGACACAGACAGTTGTCAGGGTCTTGGAATACACTGAGGGCAGGTTTTCCCTCAGAAGGTGTGGTGTGAAGAGACATAATGTTTGGGGACACAGCTAAACTGAATTTGATTTAGATAATAATGAGGAGTTGCTTAAAGGGGTGGAAGGTAATCTGGGTGAAAAAAGGCAAAGTATGAAATGGCAGACCACTATTTTAGGAATAGCCTTACTATTAGGGATTAACTACACAAGAGCAGATTTCTAAAAATTTGTAAGCTGGTGCAGAGGCTCTTGAGAGGATAATTGAAAGGATAAAAGGGTAGGGGACCACTGTCAGATACTGAAAAAAAAACATATTAAAGGTTCTTCAATAAGCTGCTCAGATACAAAGGGAAAAGAAAGCACAATTGCAGGTTGATATGGTATTCTAAGGCATTCTTTAGGCACCTGGAAATCAAAGTCCCACAGAAATCCTGGAAAACCAGGACATGTCTCTATGTCTGACTGTATAATATGTGAGGATAAAGCAAAACGTTTGGGCATACAAAGAGTTACAAACAGTAGGAGGCATAAAAGGCAACCAGAAAATGTTACCAGAATATAAGATGAGGAAAGAAGTCCAGATGTATAGCAGAGAGAGTAAATAAAAAATTACACAACAGAGGCCAAAGCATCCATTGTTTCAGCCTTCACTAAAGAAACTTATTATGCACAATGCCTAATAAAATTTGTTTAAGCAAAAGAACACCGGGTCAGGCGAGAGCAGAAAGGGACCAGCTAGAAATGTTTATCTAAAACAATATTCAAGGCCTGACCACATTCACCAAGAAGTACTGAAGGAACAAGTCACAGTAGTGACTGAGCCATTAGAACTTGCCTCAGAGTGTGTTGGCCTGAGAAACAAGGGGGCAATTTAGGATAGAATAGAAATAAATTTAAATAGAAATAGAAATAGAAATAGAAATAGAAATAGAAATAGAAATAGAAATATATAGTACAATACCTGTGTGTTGAAAGGGGAAAAGGAATTATAGAACAGCCAGCTTACCTCTGACACACAGAAAGAGACTCCACAACTCCCTGTACAGTATGCTTACAGACATTTTGAGGAAAAGCTGTTAAAAATTATAACCAAATCACATCAAGTCAGATTGATTTCTTTCATTTCCCAGGTAACTCACATTCAAAGCATTCAATGTGCTGTACCTTTCTTTTAGCAAGGATTCTGGCATGACCCTCTATGGCATCCAAATCTTAACTGGTTAAGTGCAAGTAAAATCACTGTCAGATGGGGTGCACACAAAAAGTTACAGACACACAGTTTCGTGACACACGTGGGTAATAGCTTAAATGTGATCTCATCAGAAAATCTTGTATATCTGTTTTCTACTTATGGATGATAGGGGTATTGGAACAGAGAATAGACTTAAAAAATTTACAGATGACGGTGAGGAATAGGGATGGGAGAGCTTTCAGGTGCATGGGAGACCAGGATCTGAATTCAAAATAGTCTTCACTCCAAATTAAACAAATGGAGTTCAGTAAAAACAGATCTAAAGCATTATTATTGGGGAGGAGAAAACAAATTAATACTTAAATAATAGGAAATTAATGCAATATTTTCAGAGCTACTAAAAAAAGTCAAATTTATAATAGATTTCAAACTCAGTGAGCTAATAACATGGTACTGTTACATGTATTTGGAGCTAGACTGTGTGTAAGAAATAGGGATTGGGAAGTTTCAGCAGAAGTCCCATTTACAGCTCCAGGCATACTTAAAAACACACAAGTGAATTAGAGAGAAGTAGAACCAACAAAAGTGAAGGGAACATATGAGGAGTGGTGGGAGAGACTGGGATGCCTCCTTCTTGAGGGGAAAGATGAGGGGCATGACATCAGACTTCCAGTGCATAAGCTTGTCACAGGGGGGGTGGTGTTCCACTGGTAGTTGGTAGGACAAAAAGAAGTGAGTTTTGTTGGTAGCAAAGCACATTTGGGTCTTGCAGTGAGGACAAAATCCTAGCTGTGAAGCCATTTGGGCAAACACATTAATAAAGGCTGAGGAGTCTTCTCTCCCAGGAAGAGGATTTTGTTTTGAATATGTATAGCAGCAAGAAGTCTACAATATATCTATCCAATGTAAACCAAATTTTCTTTTGGAAGCAGGCATCCCACCCTGACTTCTCCAACTAATGGAAGGATTACTGGCAGCCTGTCTCACATGTTTACTCAACACTATAATTATCATTACCTACAGACTCACTGAGTTCTGATTTGCCCTCCACTGAATGATTGGTATCCTAGTAACACTTTTTTTTTTCTTTTTTTTAATCAGTTATTTTTATCTTTGTGTGATTTGTCAAAGCAAAGACTGAGGACCTTTCACGCTGTGTACAGTCTAAGTTTTACCAAGACAGATAGTCTTTGTTATGCTCTTCAGGAGATCCTGGATCATACAACTTACTATTCCATTTCAGAGCAGTCACTTCACCCAACTTTCCTTCTCCACAGCAGCTGTTACCTTCACAAGTATGTCCGTAATGAACGTAGAAATCAGAGAAAAAGAAAGATTGCTTCAATTCAATTTTGTTTGCACTCCAAACCAATCTTGCTCCCTCCCCAGGTACTCAATACAGTTAGGTCAGGCCAAACAATTTGAATCTTAATTAGAATATTATCATTAGTCAAAGAACATGGTGATTTCTTCCTGCACACACATCCACCATGATATAACAAAAGCCACCATTTCCAAGGTCCATGACTCCCTAAATCCACCTTTGTCTTAGTGGAAAGAGGGGCACTAGTTCTGCAGTGTCCCAGATCCCCACTGGATACCACTCTCTAGCAGTTTTTATGGTAAGAATTTGCTGCCTGGACCTTTGGCTTTGGAACTTGTTTCTCAAGGACTGTCTCAAGTCCTTTTATGAGGAAGGCCGATGATTAAACCAGCTACCATTATCACTTCATTGTGGGGATTGGTACCTTTATTAATAGTCTGCATGAGATTAAGGTTGTTTGGAATCTCTCTCTGGCTGAAGGTATCTGCAGGAGTGCAGGAATTAGAGCAATGTGAGGTGTTGGCCATGATTTCCCAGATAAATCAAGGTGCAAGATGAGTGGAACTGCTCAAGCCCTTAGCTTTGCTGTGTTTTCCAGGTTTACCTTCCCTTTTGGGTGGTTGTGGGTTTTTTCACTCCAAAACACCCTGCCACGCCATACTTCCATTTTTATCTGATTCATAACATTTCTGCATGGCTAAGGAAATTAAACAGTGATGCCCACAGTCTGGTTCTTGAGTGCAAACATCTTGAAAAAGGAATGGAATGCCTCTCTTGTCATCACAAGTGGGCTACGGACCCTCAGCTTCACCTGCAGGTTCTGCTTGTTTCTACACTCCTTCAGCAGCTCTACTTTATCATTGCCTATGAAAGGTTACATTGCTCCAACATCAGATTTGCTTCCCTGTCACTTCTCCAGGCATGACCAGACCAATTCAGGATCTTCACTGATGGCCATGAGTGAAAGGACTGGCACAGAGAATCATCACAAACATTAACTCATCTTGGCTAGTAAAGAATTCTCC
The DNA here is from genome assembly GCA_013400855.1 of Buphagus erythrorhynchus. Taxonomy (NCBI): domain Eukaryota; kingdom Metazoa; phylum Chordata; class Aves; order Passeriformes; family Sturnidae; genus Buphagus; species Buphagus erythrorhynchus. The sequence goes on along the minus strand of VZTT01054388.1, from coordinate 55,972 downwards.
AGAATCAAATCCTGCCCATACCCTGGCTTAGAGGCTCATGACTCCTGGAAGCCCATGGGAGTGAGAGCTGCTGTTGGGTGAGTGTGTCAGATGAGTATGCCAAGCAACCACTGACTGCTGCTTCATTAAAAGCACACGTTTCCTAGGTTATAGAGAGAGCTAATTTCTGCCTACGGATGTTCCTTAAATATACCTTTATTATAGATGGTTTGAAAATATGTGTTGAGAACAAGCACTACTAATATGTGGGTAAATTATAATGTATTGTATGAATGTCTAGTCACAAGCATGGTTGCCCAAAATATCAGGACAATTCCTCTTTTCTGTGGATAAAGTCAAAACAGAGGGATCAAAATTTGATGGAAAAAGACACAAGTTTCAGACATGAATTCTGCCACATTTCAGAGATTTCATATTTGTTGTTTGACACTATATCTTGAGTGAGACACTGAAAGTAGACTCTACAGACTTTTCCAAGAGTCATCTGTGTTGTGCTGTCCCTGAAGTTTTCTATGATTTCATGTGGCAGCATGTTAATAAAGATTGAGCATTAACACTTCCATCACCCCTACTTCAAATGCATTTTTTTTAATACAGGACCAAATAAGTCTCAATGCAAGACAGATATCAAGAAAAGACTTGAAATTAATGGAAGCTATCCAGATGGATGTCAAAGAAAAGCAAACGGCAAGGAAAAAATAATCTTATCCTGCCCACTTTGGGTCTTAGAAACTAAATTTCTGTTTGCCACTTCAGCATACCTATGAGCAACCATATAATCATCTAGGTTATCATTACTCATTTGCAACACAGTCAGGGTGAATGATGGCAGCACTAGAGGAAAGATGCCATTAAAGTCAGTATCTATTTGTGAGGTTATTTAGCTATTGCACACAGAAGATAAGGTACTCCCTACCCAAAAAGCTGCATTTCTACCTTGCAGACATTAACAAAACAATGCAAAGTCACAAAAGGGATTGCAGGCTCAAAACTTCAGAGCAGACCATTAAAACTAGGACAGTGGGTTGCCTGTTAGTGTACTCCACAGCTGGGATTGTACATATGGTGCTTGGAAACATCCAGTCTCACAGTTGATACATCCCAACAGCTGCCATTGTGCTCCCATCCACAATAAGGTGAGCAGGATAAATAAATCAAAGCAAAACAGAAGCTAATATAAATTTTTCTTTATAGAGTCCCTGAGAACACTGTACCTCTACTGTGGCTTTAAAAAAAAAAAAAAAAGAAAGAAAACAAAAAGAGAAAGAAGCAAATAACTTTGTACTCAATTTAGAAAATAAAACCAAAGGGGAAATTACTTGTTCTTATAGAGGTGATGCACGGGGTTATTATGCTCAGTTAATTTATTTTAAACTTTGCTGTATGTAAAGGCTCTTGCCTATTTCTCTTTTGTTTTGCTGGGAGGGTATTTTTCATCAGAAAACAGACATGTGCTATAACAAATTGTAGAATATGAAAGCCAGATGCCTTACATATTCCTTTGACTGTTTTCTGCTTCCCTCCACCCAAACATTATAGTTTTTCTTCACCCCAAAACAAGAACTTTTCCTAATCTTTCTTTTGGCCCCTAAACAAAGATAAAATTTGACTTGAACAATGGAGGATTTATCAATTGTTAGAACCATATAATCAATAATTTTCAAAGGGAAAATGCTGATAACTGGATACTTGCCAAGCACCACTCTCTGGGAAGGAAGAAATTTGTAGACAATCTTTGAGGGGTGGAGTGCACATCTGTCTTTGCACTAAGGACAACTGGTGAATAATGATTCAATCCAGTACTTTTATTTTGCCATTAGTAAAAAAAAAAAATAAACATTTGCTGAGGGTTAAATTCTGGTTCTTGTCTTGCCAGTAATGAAATTTCTCTAAGCTCTGTTTGGATCAGAATTTCACCTGCAGGGACTTATCACAAGAGTGAATTACTTCTCAATCTGTTGTTTCCTGCAAACTGCCCAGACAAAGGGACTTTATTCATTTAATGCATATTCTTAACATAGGGATGTCAGAGACTGCAACTTGTAGCCAGAGAATGAACAGAGGAGGAAAATTTGACTTCAAATTAGTTATAAGAAGAGTCAGTTTTGTGGCAGTGAAATAATCCTACTGAATGTGGAGCTATTGTTAATGCCTGTGCAGCTTTGTTTCAACAGGAGATGCAGCAGAAAAAGAGCAAAGGTAAGTTGTCCAAGTAAAGTTCTGCAGTAGGTCATGATACACTGGTCACTATTATCTCCATCATATACTCAGAAAGCAAATGTATTTAGCAGAGTCTGATAGAAGTTTTGCTTCAACTGAATGACACCAGAAGCCTAGTGTCTGCAAACCTGTGGTCAAAAGAGGAACCAACACTGGAAAAAATATATCATTTTCCCAGTTCTTTACTAACTGTGCAGTGTAATCTGATCACAGAAGGATGAGAAAGTTCATATGGTGTGTCATCATCAGAGGAAGACATAATTTGTATTGTGTAACAAAAATGTTCCCTGACACTAAATAGCTATGCGTGTATTTTTTTCCCCTGGGCATCACAAAGGGAGAGAAATGACTGTCTAAAAAGGAGGCTAAAAGGGATAATGGGGTCAGCCAAAATTCAGTTCCCAAAAATTGCTGGAGTTATTTACAAGCAGCTACAATAAAAAAAAGTGAGATAAATAATAGCTGACAATGATTTGTTAAAGGCAAATAGGACAAAAGCAACTAAATTTTTGGTGGGGAGTAAGCCATGTGAATAGGGAGAAGGAATATCTCATGGCTTTAGTAAAAACTCCCTAAAAGGGCCAGTTAAGTAAACAGAAACACAAACAAAACCAAAAACAAACAAACAAAGCAAAACAGAAACATAAAAACCACCACCACAAAACNATTTGGACGCTTGCTCCAGGATTTTTCCTGCTCCAGCCTGGATGAATCTTTCCCGGAGGGATCAGTCTCTCCAAAAAAAAAACACCTTGTCAAAGAGTGGAGATACAATTGGTACAATTGGCCAGAAAAGTACTCAGAAAGTATTCCCTGGTTCTTCAGAGGGTCTTAAGGTACTTTTCATAATTTTTATTTGTGAGATGAAAAACTGTGCATGCATTAATATTATAGATGCACACCTGGAAGGCTGGAAAGAAGGAGAAGAGCTGTAAAGGATCTCAACAAACTAAAGAAATTACCTAGAAATAAGATGGAATCAAATAACAAGATTTTGCAACTGCAATATTATTAAGGCAATGGTGATTAACTGCATAAAGAAAGGATAAAGATTAACTGGGTAGAGAAGAATTCTGCAGAAAAGGATCTGGGGCTTGTTGTAGATCACAAGTTGAATAGGAGTTGACAAGGGCCCATTGTTATGAAAAAGATAAATATTACAGTGGGATAGAAAAAGGGAATTATTGTCTGGAGGACATATATTCCACTCTATTCAACATTAATAAAGCCTCAGCTGGAGGTCTGTGTGCAGTTTTAGGAAGTGCATTTCAAGAAAAGTATAGACCAATGGAGAAGAGTTGGATTTGGAGATCTTAAATTTGGGAATGTTTCATCTAAAGAAAAAAAAAACAACCTGAGGAACAAAATTAATAGTCATTAAGTATTTTATAGAATACTACGAAGAGGAATAGGATGATCTGTTTCCCATGTCCATGTAGGACAAGGAATAATGGGTTTAAAATGAAGAACGAGTTGAGCTAAACATTAGAAAAACTTTTTCTAACTCTAAGGGTAGCTAAGTACTGAGCTGGCA
>VZTT01054388.1:12671-52125 GCA_013400855.1 Buphagus erythrorhynchus | reverse complement strand
CATTTGGAAATGCCTGAGCTATTGAGGTAATAGATATTATCAATACCTTGTAAAAAAAATTCAAATATTTCATATTCATACGAAAACAGTGTGTTCCAACATCTGGTTTTGTAATAGCTGCCATAATAAATTTCACCTACTAGTGAAGTGATCACGCACATTTCCCTTTGTCATAAAAAGCAGCATTTTTTCAATATTATTTTCCAAGCCTTCATTTACGGCTGTATCTTCTGAAAGGAGCTCACTTTCTAAAACCTGCAGATGCTCTCATTTTTCTAACAGTTTTGAGGTAACCCCATTGAAACCCATTTAGTTTTAGTATGACAGAAAAGCTAGAGATCTTTTCCTGCTACTTTGAGAAGGAAGTGGCTCATTTTCTGAGGATAAATATACTGTAATACTGTACATATAAAAATACATATATATCATATTTACAGTAATATTGTATACTTACATGTGCAATAATACTGCAGCAGGCAGTGAAGAGAAGGACCCTTACATTTTATATTATCTGTGCCATCCCTTGCTAAGGCAAGCCTATTTTTTACAAAGCATTTTATAGCAGTTTTTAATGATTGCTAGATATAATGAATGGTTGCATATGGCTGGAGGGTAACATTAGCTCAACACACAGGGTGATGTGAGCAGCCCTTTCATGTTTTATGGGTTGCCTGTCATGCTGTTGCTCTTATGCAGTTCTTTGAACACAGTATATAAAGTACATATGCCAAAAAGAAGCTATGTAGTCATTCCAAAAGAGCAAGGGGAAGGGCAGGAAGGAAATACCTGCCTGTTAGATATATCGGATGAAAATCACTTCATTAACAGTGTATTCAAAGGCTAAAGGGGAAGGATGTTTGCAGCCAGCTATCTCTGAACTCCTGAAAAGCAACACACACAAATGCACCAGCAGAAGTGGAAGTAAGGATCCTCTCTGCCAGCACTCCTGGTCTTTCCTGTTACCCACATCAGTTTCAAACAGGTGTAAATCAGTGTCCAAAGCCAATCCTGATTTCCATCAGTGTGGAGGAACAATCTGGACATTCTTCTCTTCTAGACCTTGCAGACCTAGTGGTTGCCTATAAGTATTATGACATACTCAGAAATGTGAGACTGTAGGGTTGCATAAGCAGTTAATTTGTTTTGTGTTTCACAATCTGCAGTGGAAGAAAAGGAGCACTAACAGCACAAGAGACTTTTTTCTCTATGTGTCTGTATACACAGGTACTGAGCCATCTTCAGACCATTACAGCCACTTACAGTCACCATCACTGCCACAGGAGCCAAGTTCAAGGGAGCAAGGGGTGGTGAATACACTAGGTGCACCTCCCAGACTTGCCTTCCCTGCCCAGGCTGGCTGATGTCATCTCACATCCTTGCCTTTGTCACCAGCTTACCTGATGCACTTTCTCCAGGAGCTGCAGGTCCTTTCTGCAGCAGTGACAGCAGTGTGGGGTAACACAGATGCTGCCCAGCAGCAGTGTCAGCTCCTACCTCTCCTTTCACCACTGCCACTCTCTGAGGGTCCTGCTTTGCACCCTCCCCATGGCACTACAGCTGCCCTTAAAATTGGACTGGGGAATTCAGCTGGCTTAAAATATATCCTTTTCCTTTGCAGAGTTATTTTTAAGTAGGATCAGTTCCCCATTCCGGGTCACCATGTATCTGCACATAGTTGTGCCAAGATGTGCCAGCATATTTGCAGAGTGGAAAAAATTTGATAGAGGAGGGAAGGAGAGAGTTTGATTGTGGGGAGAAACTACTAAGAGCCTTCTCAGAGCTTTTGAGCAGGCACACTGTGTGTCCTCGCCCAGGGTCTCCAGTGAGAACGAGGCCTGGAACGTTTTGTGCTGCATGATGGAGACACCTGGACGATATCCACGGTGCAGTGTTTTGTGTTGCTGTTGTGGTTTGGGGAAGCTGGATGGCAGGACCTCTAAGGCCATCAGGAATTTGGGCAAAGTACCTTTGTCACCGGCTTTATCAGCTGCTTTGCTCATATGGTACACATGGGCTTCATAAAGAGCTGGTCCTATGCCAGTTTGCAGCACAATTTTGTGAACTTTACAGAGCATGTGTATAACTGATATCCTCTACAGTATCAAACATCACATTTGGATTTGGATCTACAGTTGGAAGCTGCAACTCAAGTTTAAATGTATAAGGTAACAGTTTAGATTAGGTGGAAATGGAATTGCCCCACAGGTGGGTTAGGTTTGAGCTGAGCATGGGAGAGTTTGCTCTTCAGTTTTGCAGGTGGAAACAAGGCTGCCATGGGTAGTTGCCTGTGTAGTCTAGAGCAGGGCATGTAGACTAGCCCACGTGGCAAGTGGAATATTTTGAGACTGTGCCAGTAGTAAATATGAACCAGGAAGTAACATGCAAAGTAAATGAGGGAGTCACAAAGAAAAATCAGCTGCTTGTGCACATGTGGGAGTTGGTAGATGCAATTCAGGCCATCCAGGTTTGGTACAGCAGCAGGGAAATTACAGCCCAGGAGGGGAGAGTCCAAGGCACAGCAGCAACACGAGTGACCATTCCCAGACCAGCCTTCCACAAACCCTCAGAAGTCAGGGTGCTGCTGGGAGATAACAGCCCCAGCTCTGACAGAAAAAATACCTCAAGTCTCCCAAGTAAACTGGAATAAGCAGTTGCCAAGATATTTTTACACTTTGACTGGAATCGTATTTCACACCTGCCCGACCTGCAGCCTTTTGTTTCTGCTCTCATAACTAAAACTCTTGCTGTAATTCTTGCAGAATAAACCATTCCCTTCTTCTGCCATTAAGGCTGTTTGGTGTTGCAAAGTGAGACAAAATAAAGAGGCTGCTACAGAAGTACCAGAGTCATATAAAGTGATATAGCAACACCCTAGGGGTACTGCTTCTCAAGGCATGTTTAGGGCCAGGCACTTCCTACCACAGGCTATGTTTTGGAAAGAAGTTCTTGCTGCCAAGTATGTCCTTTATCCCACCCCATTTCTTTCTACTGCAGAAAAATGAAATACCAAACATAACTGCAGGCAAATCCCCAAACTTCCAATAAGCAAATGCTGAAATATGTGATCTCAACAGAAAATGGAAATCAGAAAGGTATTTGAATGAGGTCATATTGGAAATTTGTGTTCTTGGAAATGGTTCTGTGGCAGTATTGTAAAATAAACTTTGTAAGTTCCCCACCTTTCTGAAAGGTGGCTAGCAAGGATGCAGTAAAGAAATGCATTTTTCATTGATTGCAAATTTTGAAGTAAAATTTTAAAAGTTTAAATGGTGTTGCCAGGTGCTCATAAACAAGAGCCATCTGAAGATTTAAATGGGATTTAGATGTAATGGACGTGTGCTTCAGACAGGTCTCAGAAGCATGGTTAAGGATGTCCCAAAATGTCATTGCCCAAAGGTGCCAGAATGAACCTTTAGCAAGGTCAGCTGTGTTCCTGACTTCTCTTGCTCCAGAAGCTACTCCAACATACCAGGACACTGTGATCAGCACGATGGCAGTTCACACAGTAGGGACCATATTGCTAATCTCCCCATTTTGCAGAATACATGTTCTCTTTGGAGTGTTTTTTGCTCTGAATCAGGATGTTTGGGAGTTCAGATCAAATGTTCTTACTGAGAGAGTCAGCCAGCTAATCTCCATGCCAGGAAATGAAGCCATCTGATGTCCTGAGGTGAAGCTATAGGAGGCTGTATGAGTCCAGAACAACTTGAAATCTGTTTTATAAATAAATCCTCATTGGTTTGGAGTTTCTATTTTCTACCGCAATCAGTATTGCCTTCTTTTTATTTTCAGGCCTTATCCAGGGGACAAATGGAGAATCTGCTACTTACAGGTAGCAGATTTTACAGATTTTACAGATTTGTAAATGGCCTTTCTAATGCTGTTTGCAAAAAATCTGAATACTGTCTGAAAGAGAGAGAGTAACACTTTGTACTGGCAAGCTGTAGTTTGCTATTGTGCCTCTGAATCAGCATTGCAATACTGCAAATAAAGATCCTGGAGACTGAGAGAGGCATGTACAATTTGTTTGGCTCTATTGGCAACGACATTAATCTCAAACAAATGAAAAGTTTCCGCTAAGAAGTCTTTTAAAATTTTATTTGTGTCATTAGCACAATAGGTCTCTGTCCTCCAATCTTTTGGACAATGAGGGAAGTCCAAAAGTAAAAATCCTCTCTTTATTTTGATGATGTTCTGAAAAGAGTCTCTGCATAAGATGAGCATAGGACCTGCTGGCATAGACAACTTGTGCTTCCTAGTCACTGTCCAAAGGATTTCTATTCCCTCACTGACTACAGAAGGCCCCAGATCTTAGTGTGAAGACACACAACATGATTAGATTAAATATGATTGCTGCTGCTGCCAAAATGGGAAGAAATCCTTTTCCCCCTTCTCAGTTCTGCTGCTGGCTCATTTCCTTGTCCACTTACCTTTGTGCTCGGTCTGACATCCAGCAGGATCAGCCATAGATCTTCTCAACTCAGGAGCCCAGGAGAGAATTAAAGCCATCAAAAATCGTGCATAGCTGTCTGCCAGCTTTGTGAGCTGAGCTGGTCCAGCCCAGTGAGTTGGAGAGTAAGTCCTGTGACATTACAACAAGATGATATACATGTATAAGAGCAGTAAGGTCACCTGCTTGCAGTTTTTCATAGGAAGCTTGAAAAATTTTGGAGGCATTTGGACAATATAAAGTAGCAGGATGTAGTTCCTCCCATCATGTGTAGCTGCCCAGAGTCCAATAGGGAATTTCTGTGCTAAGGAGCCAATTGCTCAGGATAAAGATGCCAAGGAAAGATGCTGAATTCCCAAGCCATGGTTTGTAGAAGGGCTTTGCATGCATGACTTGCACTGGCACAGAGACCAAAAGAGCTGAATCTGTTCAAAGCAGAGCACAAAGCAGGGGCTTCTGGTGATACCAGAATACTGACTCAGCAATTAAGAGGCACAGCTATGGGCCAAGGAAACAGCAAATGTTTTGCTGACTGGGCAGTCCTCAGTACCCAGCCTGCAGGATGAGGGAAGAGGCATCTCAGCAATGAGGAGCACTGACAAAAAGGTCGGGTCATCTCTGCCTCCCTCCATACACAGCTCATGGGATTGTGTTCAAAGACTATGTGAATGACAGCAGCACCATTTTGGGGTCTCAACCACCTCTGTCTGGAGAAATTGGGAGGATTTATAGACTCTACACTAAAAGGCTTGGAAAGGAAGACCTCTGTCTTTTTTGTCTTTGAAGTTTACACTCTTTCTTTCCCTTATCACTAGAAGTTTTACCAGAGCAGAGAATGAATTTCACCATCAAAACATTAGACAGCTGTGTAAAATAAGAAGTATTTTTCCAAAGAGGAAGCTCAAATGTTTCTGCCCAAGGCAATTCAGGATCAAAAGAAGGACACATTGATTTCTCAAATAAAAGCATTTTCAAATGAGAGTCCCTTACTCTTTGGAGTTTTTTAGAAAATGATTTGCAGATGGCACATCTCTCCCCGGTGTGACTTTTTCCAGACACATGGAGCATTTAGCACATCCGCAGTTCGGAGGCAACGCAGCTCCAACATTTATGTGCCGACTCAGTAAATGAACATATTACTGTGAGTGCCTCCTAGGTAAATAACAGGAGTTTCCTTATGGAATGATCAAAGGAAATGCTAACAAAACCCTTCCACTGGTACAACACAAAGTACTCGTTTATCAGCTATCTGCAATTATTTACACAAGAAGGTCCCGCAGAGCCCAAGGAGGCACACGGTGCCAGCTGTGACGCAGGGCCATGTGCACCTGGAGCTGAGGGCAAGGAGAGGAGCCCAGCCTCTGGACACAAACCTGTATGAATGGTATTGGTGTTGTTCTGGGAATGCAGCTCAATGGAAAAGTCTGTGCACTGGTCCATAGAGATCAATAGAAAAATGTGCAGAATTGGCAAAATATTCAAAGAAGCATGCCTTTAGAAAATACAGGCAAAATCTTTACATCCAAACTACAGCTTCCAGATGTTTACCAGAGCACCTAGAAATTATTACTGTGGTGAAAATCATATTTCTTCACTTGGCTCCATGTACTGTCTTTGTCAGCTGTGTTCTCACCAAGAATTATTCCCATAACTTCTGCTCAGTATACACATGTGAAAAGATGAGGTACATAATTCTTGAACTTAACTGTGACCAAATCCCATCAAGTGCAAAACTAAGTTTGTTTTAATAACAATTGTTAAATAATAATGTTGTCTCAAAAATGTATCTTTGCCTTAAAAAACGACTTATGAAAATGCACTCTAAAATTTTTAAATATTTGTGTATGCATATTAAATGGATACCAATAACACAGACATACACATGCAGTGCTTGGAGGAGTTCTGTAAATGACTGTGACATAAGGAGACATTTAACAGCAGCAAATTGAAGATGGTGTATCTTAAAGTGCCTCTTCACATTTTGGGATGCTTTTCAGTACTAATGTAACAGGAGGAGGGGTGCCTGCTGAACCAGACATTCTCTGCACAGAAACTTGGGGTTTCACTTGAGGATCTTCCCTCTTTGTGTTAACTTTCTGCAGTGCATTTCTCAGAAACAAGGTCACAGTCTCAAGGGCGTCATGACATTTGTGTGTATGCACTTCAGACTGCTCCAGCAAGAACATATGCTGGTGCTTTTGGGAAAGGATGTGTTTTTCATTTCAGTGTGAAAGCCTTTATCAATGTGCTAGCATGTGGGGAGGCTCAGGAGACTGTTTGGCAGGAGAATTGTATAGAAAATACTTACACCACAGCCTCTCGAGAAGGGAAATCTATGACAGGTGGGTTAGCTACAAATATCTGAACAGTACATCACTAAATGATTAAGAAAAATCTAGCATTGCTATCTCAGTGCATGGAATTAGTAGAAACCCAATTAAAAGCCCACTATTGTTAGCAGTAAAGTGCCAACTGAGTTTGCGAATCCTGAATCAGGACAACTTTTGGAATGAAAAAGGGGTTGTAGCTGGATAAGCCAGAATAAAAATGTGTTGGCAGAAAATCCTTTTCACCATCAGTAATGAATTTGTTGACAGCTATTATGTAGAACCGGATACAGACACTGCCTGTACATGAACGATTTAACCAAAAATTACAACATACACCCTTTCAGAAGATTACATGACAAAAATAAACATCTCAGTAAGAATGTCTCTGAGCTCCAAAATCTATCATGTTTCAAAGGAGTCTTATACTAAGAAAATTTACAGCTGAAAATTTCTTGCTTGTTCTCATAGGCTTAGTCTTAACCAAGAGTAACATAAGCTGTGTTATATCTAACAAATAGCTTTAAGCAGCAAAGTAAAATAATTATCAGGCTAGTTTCTCCACCATGTAAGGCAGTTGCAAAGATTAATAGACCAATCCTGCAGGCTGGTTTCTTTTTAATTTAAACGACAGCTACCAATGAAGGGGAAGTGTTTCAACAAAAGAGAAAGTAATTTGAGATTATATTTGAAAAAACAATTTGGAGTTTACAGAATGAAGTAGCTTTGAAAAATGGCCTGGGGGTTGTAACTATACGCGATTGTACTTATAGGAGCTTACAGTTGGAAAGTGTCTGGCCTAACCTGTTTCTCCTGAATGCAAATTCTTCACTGACGCAGTGGAACAGCGTTGTACAATGTCCGTGCTGGAAGGGGATGGGCAGCAGTAACCTCAGAGCTGGCTTTGCTCTGAGCTAAAGGAAAAGGAGTCTGGCAATTGTGTAAGCAAAGTTAAAACCCCTGACTGGTCATTTTGCCCCTTTCCTATCCAGGGCAGGGAGTAAAGTGCAGAGATCAGGAAAAACAGAAATTGTAGTTTCAGCATTGAAGTAACTCTACATCTGGGGAAATGGGCTGGTCTCTTGTCACTCTTGTCTAATTCTGCTGGGTTTGCTACTTCTGTGGACAAAGTGCAGTAAAAGGACAGGAAAGAGGAAGACAATATATCACTTTCCCTTTTTTCTTCTGTTGTTCATTTAATCTTTTCTTATTTAACACACAAAGTGCGTAAAACTGGTCTTCCTTGCTCCACTTTGAACCATCTTCTATTTCATCTGACAAACACCTAGTTTCAGAAGAGTTTGTTCTTTCAATCCTACTCTTGAGATAGGTATGAGCTCACATGCGTTATCTTACACTCCCAGTGTTTGCTTTGGAGAGTCAGTTCTGAAATGAAGAATGTCTTTGGACCTGCTCTCCTGATCTCCGTGTGAATCAGTGGTCATTCCCCAATAAAGGTATGTTTGTTTGTCATTGCAAATGTAAACACTCAGGGACACCTTGTTACAAAGCCTACAGCCTCTAGGGATGTTCAGTTTACCATAATAAGTAAGATTTTTGCCTGACATGTTGAAGTTAATTTTAGCAACTTGCTGTTTCCCTAAAGATGCAGTTTAGGTTCTAAATCATGGGCTCTGTCTCAGCAGTCTCAATGAAAATCAAGAAGTGTTTTATTTCTCGAGTTGAAGTAAAACTTACCACAATAGAATTCCATACTGCAGCTTTGTAGTCTATTATCATCTTTCTTACTCAGAGTGAAGTTAGGCATTCCCAGCCTGTATTTATGATCAAGGATGCTTCAGAATAATGGATATAAATTGAGTTTTATTGATCATTGAACATCTGCTGGCACTTAAGTATGTGAAAACCTAAGCATGAACAAAAGGTTTGCAAGTTTGCATTTTTTGATGCTTATAAAATTATAATTTATAATCAAGTACACTATGTTATGTTTTCTTTATCACCTTCATAAAGATAAAGTAATGTAAGCAGAGGCTTGGATTACAAGTCCACTACAAGATTGCAAAGACTCAGGGTTTTATGATTTATGGAAGAAAAATTCCGTTATTCTTCCCTTAAATCTGACACAATTTAATAGCATTTTTGCCTGCTGTGGAAGAGGGTCTGTGCCAAACTATGATTACTGCAAACAGAATTGGAAGTGCTATAAAATAATATTTTTTTCATTTTTCATCCATTGCCAAAGGTGGTGAGCAAATGTCTTTGTCCAACTTCCTGATCATACAGTTTTCACTCATCCTTTCCAACACTGACTAATATAGAACACGTGCCAGTGCTGATGCAGACCCTTCTTAAAGTATGTGCACTTCACACACAGCTCTTGTGGATGCTCAGATCACTCAGTGTAAGTACAGCTTCAGCAAGGAGTAAGGAGGGGGGAAAATGTAGCACTGGAGAGAAAGAAAACAAAAGGGCATGCAACCCTTACAGGTGTGGGTTCAAGAAGAAAATCTGCCCATCAGGTGTGTGTTGGGAAATTACGTTCTTTTATGAAAATGGGTCATAGGAACTGGAAGCAACTCAGAAGAAAGAGTTTTTGTCTCTTTTCCCAGAGTTACCAAGCCTCTTTCATGTGGACCGACCTTGTTCTTTATTTCCAAAGTAAAAAGTGAGCTAAACCAAACATGCCAGCAGCATGTCCAGGCATGGAAACACTAAAGTTGGCCCTTTTTGAGTTTACAGACTTGCTGCTCTGCTGGCAGAGTCTGACCAGCCCCAGGTTTGAGCAAGAGGACCCCCAAAGTTCCTGCTGAACACAAGTTTTTCTAGATAAGGATTACCTAGTGTCAGATTTCGGGATTAAGATGACCCCGAGACCTGGGAAAAGTCTTTCTTCCCAGCCCGAGCCTTGAAGAAGGAGTCAGGAAACATAGTTNAAGCATGGAGGACATGAAGAAGAAGAAGACACGCCCAAATCCCTCCATCTTGTCCCTTAAACCCCAATCCTAAAATCCCCTAAATTCTACTTTTCTCATCCCGTAACAAACCCATTGTTATTCTACTTAAACCCTTGTGGCCTGTAATTCTTCTCTCATAGTTGGCAGCCTTTCCCATGGGCTGAAATCAAAGGCACAGGTGCTATTGGCTCCCTACTATTGTCTTGAATGATCCAGGGCAGCCAGAGGGATGTCCTGGTCTCCCACAACCTAGAAATGCAGAGCATGCTGCAAGGTGTGACTGCAAAGGCTCTGAGAACGTCACAGTTTCATAGGGGTTTTGAGGTACCTGAAATGAAGAAAGTAGAGCTTTATGTTCAAGGCAGATTTTGTAAGACATGGTGGCCTATAATGAGTATCACACTTAGCTAGCTAAACCAGACTTTAAAACACTTGGATAAGATGATCTTTTATGGATAGCAATTAAAAATCATCCATCCTTAAATCTTAGAAAGTAAAAAAAATAACTGTGGAAACCTACTGCATGCTGTTGCCCATCTTTTTAATGAGAAAATCACCCTTTAATTGCCATCATGATTATGCCAAGAAATTCCCAGGATAGAACCTCTCTCTTTCCTGCCCCGACATGTGTCCAGTGCCTAATCGCTACCACTCAGGAAGTGCTGCAGATCTGCATACTGTAGACCAAGACAAGGAGGTTAAACACAGCATCTTGACTCCTGCCCATCCAACTCCTGCACCGAGGTTAGGGACTGTGCCACTTCGAGGTCTCACTAGAGGGCAGCCAATAAAACCTCTAGCAATAAATTTGCACGGGCTGAATGTCACTTACTTTTGTTTTCTTAGACCCTGGAGTGTGATGAGATATGAAATTTGGCCCCTTGAAATTGCTGCCAGTAACTGTTTGTCCTGTGTTTGGGTTTTTTCCCTGTAGAGGTGCAGAGGAGGATCTGCTCACTGCTTTATCTCCATGAGACTCCTCAGGCCTGATGGATGTGGAACATCTTTCTGAAGCTCTGAAAAATCGTGAAGGTGAGACAGCACTTGATGCAGAGCAGGTTGATTGTGACTATCCCTGCCCTCTCTTCTTTCCTTTGACTCCTTTAGGGAAACATCACAACTTAAACAAAATATACATAGTGTGATATGTAGTGCACTCTGAGTTGCTTGCCATAAAATTGCTACTGAAGTAGTTATTGAGGTTCAAATGTACCATGCCATTTTTTTTAAATTTCCTTAGTCCTTGTAATAAACTGCAATCCTCAGTGCCTCAAGGTCCTCTCTCACCTCTGTTTTCATAAATGCTTCCCAGTTCCTGTCCTATCCTGTAACACCAAAAAAAAAAAGTATGCTGTATACTTTCCGGAGAAACACAAGAACAAGATCTCAAGAGCTTCCAAGATAAATACATTCTCTGAATTCCATACATTCATCATGTAGTTTTTATTAGGCCAAAAATTTTTTTACAAGATTTTGTGTGGTTCTGAGCTGAGATACATTTTCTATCCCTATAGAAATGTCTTTGTTTACTTGATCACATATTGCACTGCTATGAAAAAGAAAAAAAATTAAGCACGTTTTCTCTAGTTTTCATGTAACAGGAACAATTACTATCAAAAATAGTACTTTAAAGCATAAACTGTTTCAGAAATAAATACCCCTTGAGGTTAATGAAATGCATTCCTCTGGCTGTGACTACTAAGAACTCCGTTCAATGCAGGAGTTAATATTTTAAATAATTCTGACTTCTCTTAAGGTGACCAAATGTATATCAGAATCTACTGTAATGTCCTAAATCTGATCCTGTTTGATGCTACATACACAAAAGCTCCATTTTCTTCAAACGAAAAGATGGACAAAAAATACTAAGCTGAAGTTTGATAAGTAAAGTTTCATCAAAAAAATCTTGTTGATGAAACTGAATTCATTGTAGAAGTTTCCATTTCCCATGAACAGAGAAAACAGTATTTGTTTTTCAGTATCAGTTAATAAAGCTGAGTGAGCAATTAGACACAAATCTTCAGCTTTTTGTGGTTGTGTAACAGCTGCACTTAGCTTGAAACTTCACCAGATATATTAATTACCCAAACATAGTTAACATTTTTTGTTCATGAGGGTAGCAACTGGAGTCTTTGTTTCTTAATCAATTAGAATGCTCGGTTTTTTGTTGTGCATGTGTGTGTCGCACACACAATTCATTCAAAATTGATTTTGCCCAGGATTACAAGGGTCTTGTAACATTGGCTCTGCTCCCTGTTTGGCTGATGCTATCTCATCCATCAGGAGAATAGCCTGAAGATACTATCAATCCAGTAGTTTATGAAGTAGAAACAAATAATACATGATTAGAGATTCCATAAAATATTATATTGTTTTCCTCTTTCTCTGCACCCCACAGACTTTTCGCAAACCATCCCTCTTAGACCAGAAAACGGTAAGATATATTGGCTAGGAGGGGAGTTTAATTCAATTCTTACTCATTGCATTCACACAAAATAATTGAATGCACATGCAGAGTCTGGTTTTAAGGGATCCAGTCAGGTCTTAATCTGATTCACCTAAAGGTCTTCTTGATAGTGAATTGGCAATGAATTTCAAAAGACTCTCTGCTACCTCACACCAAGTAGTTTTCCACTCAGAGGAAGGACCGAGAGAGGCATAGTTAAAATTTTTCATGGAATACACAGTGTGATACTTGGAGCACCTTTTAAAGATCTTGAAAAGCTGAGATCAATAACATGCGGACTTTTAAAATGTATTTGCAAATATTAAGTTTTTTATCAGCTGCATTGTCACGTGGTGTATGGGAGACTCTACCATATGTGTAGTGGAAAGCAGATTGTAAAGAACTGCTGCTTTGCATTTGGTTGCTTTTGTTCTTTGAAAGGCAAGGGTAATGCAGAGTCTACCAAAGTGTCTCCAGCTGCAGCTGTGGCAGTAGCCCGGCGGGGCACTGGAGTTTAAACTCCACAGGAGTTTAAACAGGAGTTTAAAACAGGAGTGTAAAACCCCAGCCTGCCTGGCTCCATCCCTCAGCTGCCCAGCCGTGCAGAGCTTACAGCTTGCTTTCAAGATTAGCTGTACCTACAAATTTGGGGATTTTTATACAAATAATTATTGCCACAGTAACATTGCTCTCCGCGACCGTAGCAACAACAGTTGCAATTCATCATGTCCAGTTCCTCCTTCTCCCCTTTTCTTGACCTCGCCTCGCTAAGGCATGAGAATCCTATGGGGAATGGCCAAGGGAGTCCTCCCCAGTGTCCAGGGGCTGGAGTTAGAAATCAAACACAGTAGCCTTGACTACACAACTCCACATCTGGAAACACTGGTATGTGGTCTCAGAGGAGGGGCCTTCCTGGCTTGTCTGGAGCTCCAGGTGACACCACCTCCCAGCTCCCCTGCAGGAGGAGGAATGGCTCTCCGCTAAGCGTGTGTCATCAACTCCGAACACACACTTCCCTTTATTCAAACCATATGGATGCATTTCATATTCTTATTAATTTTCATAGGGCTGAGACCACCGTAAGTGCTTGCTCTGCATCTTTGCGTGTTTCAGTTTCCTGAAACAATTTTCTCTTATGTTTCAGTTAAGTACAGGCTCCACCAAACACATTATTAATTACAGACGTGGGTTGCCTTATGCGGTATGATGTGCTCCCTCTGCACATTCACTTAAATGTCTGTTGTGAAACAGTCACACAGAAACTGGCATTTTATCTATAAACTGCCTGAAATAGAAGCCTTTATAATTAAATATTGATTAAAGCTTAAATTCTGTGATGAAAATGCTCAGTTTTAGGAACAATGTTTTCCACACCCCATAGGTGCTTTGTAACATACCAAAGACCTGTTCTTTTTATTAGGCCAACTCACAAGCCTTTAGTTAGGCTTGTACTAAAGTACTTTGTTATGTCACAATAAGCAAATAACTTCTTAAAGAGCTATGGTAGGTGGTAAAATCCCAGACTAAAATCCCAGACTCCATAAACATTTTTATGTTTATGGAGTATATGCAGAGTATGCATATATGCATATATGGAGTATGTGCAGAGTCCAACCAACAACAGTGACATTTGGATTGACATTACCAACTCATTGATGCAGAAACCTTAGAATCCCTAAAAAATGCTTATTTTAAGCAAGTTCACCTTCCTGTTGGCTTTAAACAAATAATACACAGATGAAAGGATGTGCAATTTGTTACTAATTCATTTATTGCAATTTTTCAAACCATTGTTTTCAATAGTGGTCTGTATTACTTTTCAAATATCTGTGCTCATCTGAATTGGGAAAGTGGTGGAAGAGTGACAATGCAGAATACACTCATAATAAGAGCAGTAATCAAACTCAAAGGTGTAATGTTACTTTCAAGGGTGCCAAAAACCTTTCCTTTTTGCCAGTCTGCCACAATTACTCACTTATAATTAAGACAGAGTGTGTCAGCTGTTAATAATCTTATTAACCAGTAATTCTTGAACAGACAGTGAAGAAAGATGTAAGTTGGTGAAGAATTAAGTTGAGGGAGGACTAAAGGCAGTGCAGTTCAGACTCCCGATCACTTCTCACCATGCTAAGTCAGGTACATTGCACAGTGACTGCTCTTATTGGATTGATTTTTTTCCTCTGGTGGACTTAATGATGCAAGGTGCAAAGAAGTAAAGAATTTGGCCCAGGAGACTTTTAAAAGCCTGCCAGTCTAAAGCAATATGGGAATCATCCTATACTGTGACTACATCTTCACAGATCACTTCACTCTATTCCAACACAAAGAGAGCTGCTGTCACAAATGCTGCCTGTAACAAACTAGATGTTTATCATTGATACACATTTTAAAACAATGCCAGATTATAGTTCATTTACTAGCATTAGATTGTTGTCACTAGGTTACACTGCTGTGAGTGTCTCTGATGCAGAACAGTAAGCAAAATCTATGGAGCTGCCTCCTTCAAGCGCCTAAAATAAGTACCAAGCATGAAGGTTTCTGAGATGTTCAGTGGAAACAGAAGGTAAAATAACACATTTAAGCTAGGGTCCTGCCCTTGCTCAGCTTGATGGACAACTAAATCCATTAATTAAACACTGACTAGCCTTTTTACATCAGCGCCCACACTGAGTGAGGAAGGTCCCTCACACGCCCATCCTGAACTGCTCTGTCCAAAAGCAAGAGTGGGTGTGGATAGAGCTGAACATGAAAATGGGAGCTGGCTTCTGCCAAGGTGGATTTTAGACTTAAAAGAGTGATCTAGACACTGCCTTAATGATGCTCCTCTCCACCGACACAGTAATTGGAATTACAAAGCTGATGCCCTGGTCTGATCACTTTTACACCAGGAAGAAAAGCAAGCCAGAGTCTCCATGAATGCCAGGCACTACTAAAGTTGACCAGGTACCTGCAGTACCCAGCTCTGCCAAACATAGAAATTGTGCCTAAAAGGCAACAGGAGATCCCACTGTGATAAAACACCAGCAGTGAGCAAGCACTGCCTGCTGCCCCAACCCAGGGCTGTGCCAGCTGCTTCCCTCACCCCTCCTCTCACATTCCCTTCTTCCAAAGGACCCTCTTAACCTTAGCAGCCCCATGCCAGTGACAGCCATGCTGAGAGGGAGTGTTTTCCAGGAGCTGGGCTGTGCCTCTTGCCCCAAGGTGCTACAGGGCTCCCCTGAACACCACAAGGAACAGTGTAGTGAGAAGGGAAGCGTCAATGACTGAAAATGGAATGTGGATGTCACACTCCGGTTTCATTGTTTCAAAGACAGGCAAACCATCTGCGGGTGTGTCCCCAATAGACAACACATACCCACCTCATTTCCTGCTCCTGTGCCCCAGCTGAAGAGCAAGAGAACACGTTCCTAATGAAAACCTGTGGCCAAAATCCTCCAGACTCCTTTGGAAGTCCCATCATTTTAAGCTAGTCTGCTATGGTCACCACAAGGTCAAGGTGCTGGCCTAGAGGACAATGACTGCAGTGAGGTGACACACATTTGCACAGCATCAGGCAAATCTCAGAGGTGACTCTGGACTGCAGGGACAGGATGGAGATGTAGAACCCTTTGTTTGGTGTCTTTCTGCTACACATAGGAGGTGCCGTGGCAGATCTAGGCAGGGTTTTCCCACTGGCAGCCTTTCACAATGCAGTTTTGCTCTCAGGCAGCTGGCTTACCTACACTTCTGCTGCCAGGTAAACACCTGGTTTTGTGAGGGCAAACTGCAGGAAAGCCAGGGGAATCACCTCGTGATACAAGAGGGCAAAACAACACAACCAGTGTTTGGCTATTTTACCTGGTAGAACTTTGGTCACTGTCAGGTACGTTAAGTCAGAACCACAAAAATAGATGCACCTGGGTACTGGGTATTAACTTGCACCTCTCATTTCTTATCAGGAAAAAATAGCTTGTAGCCTTGCCAAGAAACAAACCAGTGCCCTTTAGGCAGTTCTCACCTCCCTCAGAAAAACAGAAAAACCAGCTTTGAGTGAAGCTAGGTATGCAACATACCCCACAGCCATTGAAGCTAGAAGTAAAAGATTTCAATGTTTTTGGTGCCTCTGCCATACAGGAAGTAAAGCTTTGCATAACTGTGCTTAACCCAAGTGTTTCAGGGTTATTTTTGTTTCCAGAGTCAGACCTGAGATAAGAAGCTGACGTGCTCTGAAGCATGTAAGTGCATTTTAATGGTTGATTAAAACCTACCAGCATTCTGGTGACACCAGCAACTAAATAATGCAACAATTCACAAAACATTAAAATGGCCCTGATTGTCAGGATGGGGGTGGGGGAGTGGGGAAGAGTACACTGATAGCTTTTAATGTGTTCAAGGCAGATACCTGGAAGTGAGGTAGCAGAAGTCACAAATTAGGTGGTTGCTAATATAGAAAGCAGAGAAGCATATTTTAAAGAGTTATTTAGTTTTTCAAGAAGGATTGCAATAAAAGAACAGAAAATGGAACAAATATGTATTTTTTGCAAGTCACTTGTCCTAAGGTTTCCCCACCTGGTGTACAGCAATAAAGCTGTCAGAATTTAACATACTCTTTTTGGGGTTTTTGACTCAACTTTTGACCCCAGATTTTTAGAGGTTTGCTTTATATGTTTTAGTTTTGCTTACAAAACAATCTAAAGAAATTCAGCAGCTGGAAGACCGAAACCTCTCAGTGCTGGATACAGGAGGCTTCAGTGTTGCATTAGTATCTTTGCTATAGTTTAGAGTCAGAGGTTTGCCACTTCTGTTTTGTTCTTGCCCTTTTACAGTTTAACAATACTCTAAATTTTGCCTGAAGTTTGTTTGTTGTCTTCTGTTGCATTAGAAACAAGACTGATGGGTCCAGTGAGGAGCTTGCAGCAGCACTGGAGTGCTTCCCTTGTTTTGTGCACACCACTTGCAGGCTCTCTAGGCCACCCTGAAATGGTGCTGCTGTGAACACTACTCTGTTCTGCTCTGAACCATAAACAGCACTTCCAAATTAACCTAAAATCTGTCTCTTCCCTCTTTTTATAGACTGATTTAGCCATGCTGTTTCCTTCCAACTTTGTTTCTTTATTTTAGTCACCTGTTATTTGAAGAAAAAACTTCTGGATGTAACCATGTTTTACTCACCAGTCTCTCCTGTTCAGTAGTGTTTTCTTGCAAAAGTAAAAGATTTCAGGATCCTAGTAGGATACATAGCAGCCATAAAACCCAAGGGGTAATTTTTTCCACAAAGCCACACTGACATTAAGAAAATGTAAGGTCATAAGAGAGCTTTCTAATATGATCTGTTTGATAGACTAAGATGTGATATGTCCCAAGTCTAAAAAGTATTTTTTGGACACAGTGATTTCCTGCTAGGGATAGCAGCATGCCTGTTTCCTCTCCATGTACACATGATTGTGTTGGCATATCCAGCATTCTGCAGAGTCTGAACCTGCAGTTAAGGGATTTATTCCAGGCTGGCAGAGAACAAAGCTTCCAAAGATACAGCAGACCTGAGGATCTTCTGAGTCTGTTGGTACCAAGTGATGAGAATCATTATATCCAAATTCAATATCCAGCATTGCCATTGGACTTGGAGCTTCTATGAACAGGTGAAAGATCCCCCATGCACAGGGGTAACACCCTCCAAATGTGTCTCAGAAAGGTGGAATATATAAAATAAAGGTGGAAATTATAAAATGTTTGACTGTTAGAATGTCAGAGCTCAGTAGTATATAGACTACCATTTCTGCATCTGAAAGAAATACAAATGAGTTACTACTATTGTTAGGCTGTCGATGCTCTTCCTTCTCATGCAAATATCTGGCTTTAGAGAAATGCTAGTTTTACTAAAAACAAAGGATAAATTAGGGAACTGGGGGGAAAGACTGATATGACAAGACAAGAAAAACTATTAAGCAAAATGTAGCAACTTTAGCAAAATCATTACAGTACCTTAGCAGCTAAGCGTGAAAGAATAAGATGAACCACAATGGACTGAGAGATTTTTTTATTGCCTCACAGCTACATATGTATTTATGACAAAAGAAGCAGAAAAATTCCCTTTCTGAGCTGGCACCATTTTATATCCATTTTGCCAGGAACTGGATGACTCCACAGTTTTAGGAGAAAAAAATAGCTAGAGCAGAGTCTGAATGCAATGCAGTGATAGGTAGGATGTATAAAGGTAGTTAGTGACACATACAGATCATGTGTGGTAAGAGTCAAGAGAGAATAAGACAAAAGAAATATAGGATACAAAAAAAGATAGAAACTGGTAAAAAGTAGAAATAAATGATGCCCAAGGAGTAATTTCCAGTAAAAAAATCAAGAAAACTGTGATCTTGTTGTTGACAATTTGCAAACAAAGAAGGTGAAAGACCTTGGATAAATTATTCATTATCCACCAAGCTTTAATTAGAACACACCCACATATGTGTGCAAGGGTTGAGAGAAGCTTTTTTTTACTAATATAAGCAGTTCTAATGTTTTAATCTGCATCCTGAAATGCTGTAGTGGATTGCCTTAAGACTTGTCTTGAACTGGAACTTTCTTAGTATGTTTATCTCAACAAACAGTTTGAGGCTATCCCCATGTGTCAAAAAATGTGCACACAAGAAGTGTTTCCCTAACAAAGGAATATGACATCCCATAGATTGTATTGCTAATTGCAGCTATGTATTTCTTGATGATTGATTATGACATTAAAATAATTTTATAGATCCACACCTTAAAAAAAGAAAAATAATTTAAAATCACTCTTAAAGACTGCAGTTCTTCAGAGCCTGAAAGAAGAAATTGATGCTTTGGGATGCATTCAGAGAGCACTGATTCAGTACCAGTGCATAAAATCCATCTGTCCATAGAATCTATAAGACAAATTTATCATTCAAGTCCATAATTTTGGAGATCATATGCAAAAAAAACACTGCTAGATTAACTGATAGTCCTATCTGGCAGCAGAGTTAGAATTAAAACAGACATTGAGTCAAACAATTACCATGAGATTTGGTCCTCTACTGTGTTAATGCATGGTCTTTTTTCTTTTTTGCACAGAGTGAGGATGTCTTTGAGACCAGGAATCTGATATTTCTCAGTATTATACCTGCATATGGACAACTACATGCACAAATATTCCAGAAAGAGGTGTTAAGCAGTTGTATTTATTTGATTACTATAGGCAAGCAGACTTGTTGCAATCAGACTCTTATTTGCTCTTGAAAACATGGCCTAAATTATTGTAGAAAAACCCAGCAACAAAAAAATTGATTCTGGACAAAAAAATGGGATTATGAGACTGAAACATCCGTCATGCTCGTGTCACAATCAGGAGTATGGATATGGTGGATACTCATCAATAATCATGGCTTGACCAAGACATAGTATGTGTCACAGCCTGATTTCTGTCAGGGTGGGAGGTGCAGTGGCTCTGACCCAGGCTGGAGCAGGACAGAGAAGTCACAAGGAGGTATTTGGTGGTAGAGCTATACAGCCAAAGGTGGCTGGACCTGGCTGTGGCAATGTTATTTTTGTGCTTTTGTGCTAACTGTCTTCGTTAGTAAGCTCAAAAGACCATTTGAGCTTGACCAGTTTCATACTCAGTTCAAGTCATAAGGCTGCAGGTGAAAAGAAAGGATTTATGGCATTAGTAAAGGAAATATCAGTGAAAAGCCTCCTGCAGGAATGACATGACACTTTGAGAAGCTTTAGAAAGGGATTTGGAGCCTGTGACTTGTGTTTTCAGGATTGAAAGAATTTTAAAATAAAATTAAAATATGGTTTTACCAAAGATTACCAAGGACAAAGATTTCAGGCAGGAGAATCTCTGCACCTACAGAGCTGATCCAGTGAGGGGAGGCTGTGCCATGGTACAAGGAGAGTTAAAGAAAGAGAAATTCTCCATGTAAGCAGGGCAGAGCAGCTCTAGAGTTCCATTTTCCCTCAGATCCAATTGTGTGCATTCAGAGCTTGCATTAAGAATAATCTATATACTTGCTTTTCCTCAAGAATGAGAATGATCCTCAAAATCTGTAGCCTAAGGCTCTGCTGTCTTTGTTATGCAAGTGAGCTACCCCCACCTTTTACTGTATAAGCCATAAAAAGATGAAGATATATACATTTTTTTCTTTCATTGCATATCCATATGTTTGTATAGTGATTACCTTTGCAGCTAACAGATGCTCTTATTTTAGGGTTCTTAAACAGAAACCCAAAATTATCTTGTATCTGCATTTTTCTGATACAGACAGATGTGAAAGGGTTTTTTTTTAAGTTACTGATGGAGAAAGTTTTTCTCTGCTTGCATTCTACATTAACATTTTTTGAATAATTTATTCCCTTCTGGGTAAAGAAGCAGAGCATTTTCTTCTACCTGCTGATCACTTCTGAAGCAAGATGGAAGATGTGATGGACCAAAACTCCTTTTAGGTCAGTATGACAAGGCATGATCCCTTAAATAATTCAATTCCTAGTAACAAATAACAGCCCTTCAGGCACAACATTTATTGAAATAAACCATTGTTTCATTTTGCCTTGTGGAGGAAGTGCAGAAACCACCTAAGAAGAAAAACCTAAGACATTGATAGAAGATTTTGAAAGATATGCATAATTTAAGGATTACAGTAATTGACATGCCTCCTATTCTTAGATTTCTTTCAAGTCAAGGGTGTGTTTAGTAGATTTGGCTCTTAAATGATAATATGTGTGAATTAGCTATTCATTCCAGTATCTAGATCTTTGCAAATCATAACATATCTATGGAAAGCAATCTTCTTTCATTTTCTAATTGCTGATCTCCAGGGGCTGGGGTTTTTTTTTTGCTTTGGGAGATTACACTGGCAGATTTTAAATGGTGGCTTCAGTCTGCCTACCCAATAGCAAAATTACAGCTGAAATTTCAGAACAGAATTTGAAAATATTTTCTTCTTGGCTTGTATTCTCCTAGTTCTGGATTCCTGGACATGAAAATATCCCTTCATAAGGGCATGGAAAGCAAGATCCCTGCCCAAAGAAGAAGACAATTTAATCCAAATATAGAGGATAAGAACCAAAAGATCAAGTGAAGACATGGTGGCAGATAGTGCTGGAGGGCACACTGAGTGAAGTCCAAGTGTAAGGAAGACATCTGAAGTGAGTTTAGAAAGCAAAGAAGGAATTCTCTCAATGAAGGAGTGGCTGATCCAAGTGCAAAGTGTTGCTTGAGAGTATGTGGGACTCAAGGAAAGACTGAGAGAGCAGTAGGCAAGCATTAGGTGAGGGCTGTGCCTCATGCCTGTTAACAGAGATTTGCTTCTGTAATTTACACCACTAAAAAGCATGCGATGGAAAAAATAATTTTTTCTTCATGAATACATCTGTTCACCAAGTGATGAACAAGCAGTTTTATACATATGTACATACATACACTCATACCTACAGAACCTTTCTGTCAAAGAAACAAGATGACAAAGACAACATGCAAACCTACTAGAGTTAAAGATACTTCCTGCACAGACCTAGCCAAAATTATGCCAGAGGGCAGTAGAGAGGAGCAGAGACAGTGAGGAGACTGTTAGACCTCGCACTACCTAAAAGACCTTTCCTTCCATGCAGAAATGTAGGCAAAGAATAAGGCTGCCTTGGAAAGAGAGAATTTATTTGAATCCAACATATAAAATAAAGGTAATCACTGACAGGGTGAAGTATGTGATCCTCAGAGGGGCAAGAGAGAAAAGGAAGTAAGGTATGAAGCCTGTGATCCAAACCCTCATATATATCAAGTTCAAATTGTCATGAGATTAATATGGGCTCTGATGATTTAATTTATGATGATTTAATTTATGCTGAAAAAATATTCTGAACAGTGCACAGTTCCAGGGGAAAAAAAAAAAAAACAAAGGAGATGTATACCTTGAAATAAGGCTATTAGCTTTCCATTTGAAGAATGTATGATAGCTTCAGCCCACTGGTGTTTACAAAACAAGTGTGCTAACTTTCATACTGATTCTAGTGCTTTGCTTAATTTTTTGGTATGCCCTATTTACTCACACTTATCCCTTTCCTTACAAAATTCATGCTTTCAGGTCACCTAATCCATCACCTTCTTCATAGTAAAAATAATGTAAATTACTTCACTTAGCTTCTGCTGATAATTATTGCTATATAAAAGTGCTATTTATTTGAACAAAAAAACCCCTCACCACTAACTAAATAATAATACTGGCTAATATTGCAGCCAACAATTTTGTTGGATAATGGGTAGCATAGATTTGTATTGCACTTTTATCTACCAGTACTGGTCACGAACTGCAGCAGTCAGAACAGCTTAGGAATTAAGAGTACTGTAGAATTAGAAATCAGACCTAATGTTTTGGACTAGACACTGTAGTGACCTAAATTCAAGAGCTAATCCCTGTCTCAAGTAGTTTGTACTATAGATTATACCATGACAGAGATTGTGAAATGGGAGATTATGACTCACCTTTGTGAAGTCACTTCTCTTCACAAATTACTCTATTTGGAACACTGTCATCAAATAAGAGCTTTATTTATTTATATAGCTCCCAAAAGTATGTTAAACATTTGAGGGCAGAAACAGGCAGGACACAGAAGAGAGACATTTTTTAGTCTGACAGAATCAAAACTTTGTACATGAACTGTTAATTTTTCTTTTGTGTGTGTGTGTTTCTTAAGGGGTTTTTTGTGCATTTCTTAAAGCATAGAACACCGTGTCTTATCTCTTTGCAATGAAGATTGGCAGGTACTGCGTGATACTGTCTTAAAGGCACAGAGCATGATAAATCATGTCTATTCAAACATATTAATAACTTCTTCCAGAGTGCTTTATTTGAGAGACATTCAACTCCACAGCATTCTCTTTAATGCAAGAAAAAAGCTAAGAAATTACATTCATAGATCTTGTCCTGTAAACCTGTCTACCAAAGCCTTTTTTTTACTGGCAGACCATTAAGGCATGAATTTATTCACCTATTTGTAAATAAAAACGAAGCAACAGATATATATTTCATTTTGAAATTGTATCACGTGGTTCTATAATTAATTTGGCTCAACTGCTCTATGATTCCATTTGTTCCTATTAATGTAGAAGCATGTCAGAGCTTACAGTTAATCACTGACACTAAGACATAGATGTTACACTGTGCAGTGCATCATTTCCCTGTTTGTGCTGAATGTGAATTATTGTGCTAGGAGAAACCTGAATAATGCTCCAGATCCCTCACACCTTCAAGCACAGGTGTACATCAGGTTGAGTTGTACTATAATGCATGAAATCATTTGTATGTGTTATCATTTGTATGAATTTGACCTATTGACCCTTTACAAGCTCCAAGGGCAGAAAAGCCAGAGGGGCAGGGATGCTGGATGGGACTTTCCAAAGTGTGGAGACAAGTGTGGATTTTTCCTCAAGACCCTGAGCCCCCTCCTGGTAAATCCCTGTAGAAGTGTCCA
Source organism: Buphagus erythrorhynchus (assembly GCA_013400855.1). Taxonomy (NCBI): domain Eukaryota; kingdom Metazoa; phylum Chordata; class Aves; order Passeriformes; family Sturnidae; genus Buphagus; species Buphagus erythrorhynchus. Next base: position 28,530 of record VZTT01054388.1, on the reverse strand, counting down.
TACTCATGGCACAGTCTTAACAGGGATGAGATTTTCCCTTCTAACACCATGTGTCTTCCCCTTGGTGTCTTTATTTAAGCCTCAACATCCAGATTCTAGAGATGGCTTAGGAAAACTATGGACAGCAGAAGCTAAAACTCTGTTCCAAAAAGCTGTGCAGCTGATGCTGAACTGTGGGGATGCCTGCCTTGCCTACATCCTCCCCTGGCAGTGCCTGTGGTCCTACTTCCAGAGGTGCCCAGGCAGCACAAGCTGGAGCTCCAGCTCTGCATCAGCTTGCAGACTCACAGGCAGCCAAAATCACCTAAGCCTGACATACCCTGTCCATGTACACAGATGTATAACAACAAGGCTGAGTTAGAGATGTTTGCTCCTTTTGCCTGCAGCCTAAATAACCTGGAGATTTCCCTTCTTGGCCCATAGAGGCTAAGATTCTCATCTTTTATGGTATCAGTCTTCTGGCTGGGCTGAGGTGTTTGTTCAGGCTTTCTTTGAGTGAAGCTATGGCACCAGGCAGCACAACAGAGACAGCTCCCACGGTGGTCATGGATTTTTCATTGAATTAAAGTATGAGCATGATCACTACCTACAGCCCAAACACAAAAATCCTCCCTTCCTGCTGAGCACCTTTCCACCAGGTGACAGCACCTGGGTTCTCCATACACTTGTAGTTTCTCTCTGCTCTTGTGGTGGTCATGAGGTTGCTCTCAGAGAGAAAGGAGATGAAACCTCTTTCTTATGTGGAAAAAGACCCAAAATTCATGGCTGTTCAGAGGGAATGTTTTAACTAAGCAGACTATTAAACAAAATATAAACATTTTCACTGTGCTTTTATTAAAAGAAAAGGAAAAAGAAACAAAAGGGAAAGGGAAAGATAAAGGCAACCTTTATGGTTTCCCTAAAAGCGTTAATTATAAGGACATACTGTATGGAGAAGATATCAGGCTCAGAGTACCAGGTGGGTGGCAGTGCATGACATAGCTCTGAGACAGGCACTTAAGAAGTGACATCTCCGTGTTCAGCAGGATTCCTTGGAGGAGGGGAGGATAGGCAACACCCCTAACCTGGAGGGGACCTTACTCCTAAGATTATGGTTTAAAGTGAGCAGGAAAGGAAAGAAAAAAGAGGGTTTCATCCCTGGGGCACAGGGACAAGAGCAGCTCTGGGGTTTAGACCCTGCTTGAGAAGAAGAGAGGAGACTCCTCAGCATTTTGGGACAGTGGGTTGTATTTCGGATTTCTTCCCATGTTCAGAGAAGGTTCTGTACAATCACTGTGCTCTTTCCAGCAGGGACTTTTGCCAGATTCCTCTGCTAAAGGCTGGCATAATCTAGAACTGCAACTCCCAGCAGTCTCTGAGTTACTTTTTCCCCTCTGGCAGCTGGAGGAAAAGGAGAGGTTGAAGTATTATGCTCAAGGAGCTGCCATCACTGATCCTCACCAGCATATCTATATGCAAAACAGGAATTTCCTCCCCCTGCTGCAACTTCCCCCATGCCTGACCCCCAAAACCACAATTTTTTCTCTGACTCCATCATTAAAAGGAAGTTATTACTGAAAATAAGAACATTTGTCCGCAAAAGTTCCCTCCATCTTGTCATGATTTAACCCCAGCCCCATACTAGGGACTATGGAGAAAATTAACTCCATCCCAGCCAAACCCAGTACATTTCTTTAAAGGGCAGGACCAACCCAGAACAGGGGCAATGTGAATTTTTAAAAAAATCCGACAGCCCCAGAGTAGCATCTTTCGATGTGTAAGTATTGAACATACTGAAACAATACGAAGGTAACGTGAGGTAATCATGAAGCCTTTTGTTAGTTAATCACTTGGAGATCTCTGGCAGTGAAAGCAGCAACTCAAACATGCCCTATTTATTCTTGACAGCTGTTAGCAGTTGCAAAATCACAGAAAATGTTAAAGTCACAGAAGAGGTAATGAAGCCACAAAGTCCTAATATGATTTCCTTCGAGGTTGCTTATAAAGCCAGCACTGTCCCATTTGACAGAGAGCAGCAGATGTTTAGTACACCTTGTTGGTACACACAGATGTGGCTCTGCTTATCAGGTACACTTAAAATCTAGAAAGACCTGGCACTCTCCACAGGGGCTTAGTAGGAAATATTTGCAAATCCTTCATTGCTAATTTGAAAACATGTATTCAAAATGTTTGAGAATATAGTTAAAATGATATGGCTAAAAAGAACAAAATTATGGCAACTATTTAAAGCTGAATTAAAGTAGAGGCTTAGCAAATATCTTTATTTGCCTAACAGAAAATTTGCTCTTTTCTACCTAATGGAAGATGTCATGTCTTTATAAATACCAGATCTCTCCAATCTATTCTCCAATAATCATAACTTCAATCACTGTCACTAAAAGATGAGAGGTGACTTGTCTCCCAGTAAAAACACGACATCGGTTAATAGTGTAAGCACCCATATTGCTAAAAATTAATTCTTTTACAAAATATATTACAAGGTATCACAACCCACAGTGGTCAGCACAGAAGTGTCCCCTTGGTTTGAGCTTGCTTGGAGTTCTGCCACATTTCAGGATTCCCCATATTGCCGTGCCACTGATGAACTCAGCCATGGCCCTGGGGCCCCACAGCTGTCCTCAGGGGGATGCCTATGCCAAGAGCTGGGGCTACCCAGGGCTTTCCTGCTCCTAAGCCAGGGTGGTGAGACAGGTCCTACCTGTGAGGTCCTGGCCTGCTGCCCCTGGGATGTTCCCATGCCCTGGACCCCAGGAAGCATCCAGCCCCCACAGTGCCCTGGCATGGCAATTACTGCATGTCAGCTGTGAAATTTTATTGTTCTATTTTGTTTTATAAACAATAAAAAATAATTAAAGCTGGTAAAATAAATTGTGTTTTCCAATGCATTATCCTGACCTTACTTTTTTGTGTGTCTGTGTGTTTGCTTGCTGATTTTTCTGAACTAGAGTGATTAAAAAAAATTTGCAGTAGCTTTTGGCTACTTGTGCCAATTAGTCTGTTTCTAGAAAATCCATGATAATAAAAAAAAGAATGCATAAAGGCAATCTGGCTTTATCCTAACAAAGTGCACAGAATTGAAAGAATTGAAGCAATGGTTGCCTCAGGATGCCCAGGCTCAGCAGTGCTGATGTGGCTGGTGCCAAGAGAGGCTGGGGAGCTGGGGATTTGCTTCTTCTGTCTTTGTCCCAGAACCTGCTAAGCCCAGGGACCTCCTAACCACCCCATTAGTAAATGAAATGTTCTGCTCTCTTGGAAATCAAATGGGAAACAGAGCGTTTTTATGCCACTGCATAAAGCACCAATAAAGGTGTGGAAACAGGCAACAAGGTGGATTGGAAGTATGGACTAGCTCAGCTGAAGGTTTTGACTGAGAAAGGTCTGTAACATTCCTACAACAAAGAATGTTTGGTTTGTTTTGTTACTGTTTCTCATAAGGCAGAACAGAAGATATAAGGCACAATTAATAAAATGACCAGGTAACAAGTTACCACAAGCAGCATATGAGGACATTGTGGAGACCTCCATGTGAAGATATTGTGGAAACCTCAAGTGCAAACAATTTCAAAAGGGAATTGGATTAATTGAAATAGGGCCAGGGAGAGCTGAGAAAGATGATATTCCAAGTGCAACCTCTGGTGAAGGAAGAGCCTATGCTGTGCATTGCCAGAAGTGGAAGAGCTCAGCACAGGAAGGATCCTACCCTGATCCTCACACTCTCTCCATCAGTGCTGGGAACAAGTAGATGTAATTAGTGATCTTTACAGGCTGCAGCAATCCAAACACTAAATAGCAATTCCACGCAAATAACAAGTCCACTAACTATTAAAAATAGCAGTGAGAATATGAACAATGTCTTTCTTCTCTCCAGGCTCTGGAGTGAAGTTCCTTGCAGAAGCTGCTGCAGGAAGCTTCATGTAAAGGCAAGCACTGTGACACCCTGGTGACAGCTATGAGCAAAGCCCCTGAAATCCATTGACCTTGGGAGTAATGCTGAAGGTTTTCCGACCCTCCTCTGCAACATGTTCCCCTTACCACCAAAGAACTCTTTCTTTTCCTTTTGTGTGTGAATTTTCATAGGAATTGTAAGTTTCTTAGACAGATGGAATGCTTGAGTCAGTCCTGTCATTTTCTTTAAAAGGAAAATGGGATTTGTTGGGTTTTTCAGGAAGAGGGAGAAGAATTTTGATAGCTCCTCCATAAGATATTCTGTATCACTGATTCAAAGGTTCAGAATCACAAAATAATAAAAGACAAGCAAAACTACCTGTTCTAATCCAAGAAGTGCATTTCTGGCTCTAGTTGTGAGGGCAGTTGTTTAGAATTTTTTTATTGCATTACAGAAATCTGCATAATACCATATACAAACACAGTTTATAAATAGACATGTTTGGGTGAGTGTCTTTACTCCTCATTTGTCCAGGGCATATGGACTGGTGTGATGATAAACGCAGTACATGCACATTCAGGATCTCTGGTTAGGCTAAATGTTTGCCTGATTCAGCATAGCATGCTTTAATAATATAATTCAATTTTTCCTCATTTTTAATGTTATTTCAGCCCGTTAACATAATTTGGTGAGCTATTATAGTTGTTACAGCTGCTAGTTTTGCCCTTAATACTGATTTCACTTATGACCTCAGTTAGAACTAGATTTAAAGTTTGAGATAATGTAAGTGAATAAGGATTATTAGATTTATTCATATGGCAATTTAAATAAGAAACTGCCTGGCTTAGAATAAACGGTAAATGAAAAATGCATGTGATTTATAGACCTGTCCACTTTAAAGATTTATACACAGAGAGGGATGATTAAGTAAGAGACAGACCTGATTACATGAAATATGTAATTTCTGTAATGCAATATTGGAAGCAAGCTGCTAAACAGCAGCACCATAACAATGATTGCCTCAACAGCTTTTATTACAATATTACTGTACAGCTGGTATGAAGTCATAAAAACACAAGCAGCAGGCTTCTGACCATTTCTTTTCCTTGACAACTGGTAGATGCTGTTATGAAAAGCATGAAAAGCATCTTCCCCTCTCAGAGGCTGCAGTACCATCTCCTGGAAGCAGGCTGTGGGACTGAAGTTGCCTCCAGGCTTTGTCTACCCCTCCCAGCTAAGAGCACCATTTTCCTGCGTGTCTCTGCTTTCCTACAAATGTGTGTACAAGCACTTCCAAGGCTGCATGCCAAGATCATGATTAAGCTCTTGATTAAACTCTTCTGTATCTGAAATAGGTAGAGACTTCTGAGGCTTGGCAGAAGTAATTGTGCTGCTCCGTCAGAACCTGAGAAGGTCCAGATGCATCATCACAGAAACAACAGGATTAGAAAAAATCCTCTCATTTTTCTACTACTTAACAGAAAGGAAAAGCTCTTCCTTTACTCTCCACCAAGCTTGAAAAGCAAAAAAAACTAAATGTATTTCCTTTCATGGGTTTTAAGGGTGAAAGAAGATGTTGTAATTACTTAGCCTTTCTACCACAAAATAACACAAGCCATGGACCTCCATTCAGCAATTCCAGCTGTCTTCCCCTTTAGCTGAGAACTTGGTGAAGCCCTCAATCTCACCACTGCTGCAGTAAAAGGCCTTCATTAATAACACCAGTGAGGTCTGAGCACTGCTACGAACTGCTGTGCCTCCTAAGGCACTGTCTTTGCACACAAGAATAAAAGAGCAATATGATCTGTGGTTATTGTGGCATTTTTGTGTGTTTGCATATTTTCTCTGTGTGGAGAATTGAAGACTACGTGAGAAAAATGGATACATTGTGTACAGAGATATTAGGCTATGCCATTCTACATGAATTAAGACACTTTTTAGGAGAAAGCTTAATAAGTGGGTTTCAAACCAGGGGATCTTCCATAACATAATTTGCAGAGAGCGAATTGACCCAGAAAATTTTAATCTAAATCCCAATCTGATTTGTATAAAGTAATTTAATTTCCTCCCTAGTAGTTATATGGATTTTATCAATTATACCAATTAAATTGTCAAGGAGATTTATTGACCAGTCATCTACAAGACACATTCTTTGATGTACTATTCTGGTGTCACCAACTGGTCATGAATGTCTAGCCTTAGTATTTTGGTGTTATTACGTGCAGCTCAAAAAAGAAGGTTCTATTAAATGAGTATTGTGAACCAAATATTGAAATGAGGATGGAAAGTTCCTTGTTTTGAATTGCAGACACAAAATTACAGGTAATGGCAGATGCAATCCATTAGATACTTAGCCATCGTACAAGGAAGCCACACATTTGATTTCTGACCTCTGAGTTGCACCTTGGTTAGAGATCTCATAGCTAATAGCTATTATCTAAATGTAATAATTCTTGCAGAAAATGCATATCCAGTAAATTTCAAATATAAAAACTGAGGCATAAAATTAAAGCTTGGTTTTGAACTTGCCAAGTCATGCTTTTCAGTATGTTGCATTTTCTGTATTGCCTGAGTTCTAGACAAAGGGCAAAACTTTGTTCCTATTTATCCTGAAACATTTTGTTATTAAAATAATTTTTACTTTGTCAGAACAGGTATTACTAGAATCAGACATCTTGCTTCCTTTGAGTGAGTCACAGTGCAACTCCTTTGTGACCTTTTCCTAACTTTCTTCTACAAGTTTGCCAAGTGAGAATACTACTAGAAAAAGAGTCAAGAAGTTACAGATTTTTGTAGTCAAGGCAAAACCAGAATTTGTAGTTGATATTCAAGGGAGGTGTCTGTGGAGCATATTCAAAAGTCTAAAGACAAAAGTCAATGCAAGTAATGAACCTGACACCTTCTGGAGTGCTTTGGTGCCTATTTGGTCACAAACCAAGAAGTTTGCAAAAATCAACAGTGTGGGATGGCAAACAGAGCTGATATGTGAAAGATGCATATTTTTTGGGAAGAAAATAACTTGTTGAAACATTGAAGAGCTACTAGGACTATTCCAGAAACACTTGGCCACATGCCTAATGTCAGGGTTTTTTGTTAAGCCTGACTGTGAATGCATACTTTAGCCAATAGCTCTGTATCACTCTAGTGAATGATGTCATGAAAGATATTTCATGATGAGTATGAAAGAAAAATAACAGCTATGTCAGTGCCAAGCTCAGCCTTGAGGAGTAACCTTCAGGACAGCACTCTAGGGAAGGATCTTCACACACCTTAGGGAGGTATGCTAGAGGTCCTCACCATGGAAATATTCTTTATTCTTTATTCTCATAGAATAAAGTGTTTGACTATCAGTCATATGCATTATTAGATTATGTGTTGTCAGGTTTACTCAGCAAAATATGCTTTGCTGCTGGAAAGGTGTTACGAGCCCTTTGGATTCTTCTGCTTGACACTTCTGACTCTCACTTCCGTATCAGGGCCTGCACAGCCTTGCTGATCCCAGCCTCAGTCAGGAAGCACCTGGCTTTCATATCCTCTAAAAACAGCAGACCCTTTGCACAACCTTATCTGGGATCAGCAGACCCTCCTTGCTTAATCCATCACTGATAAGCTGCAAATGGGACAAAGTTCAAGCTGCTGTATCCCTGCTCCGGCAGAGCACCTTGCTACAGAATCTCAGGGAACTATTTTCTGCTACAGCAATTTAATAGTTTGGGCTCGGTTTCTGGTCTTCAGTGCTTAACCTAGCTGTAATTACCCAGGACTGTGATTTAAGGAGACAGTATCTCATTCCTTATTACTATTCTAAATAATACATTAAAAAGTTTAATTTAAGATGTACATACTGGTATCATCTGAGTGACTCAAGGAGCAGGTATGGCACAGAAGAAAGAATCATTATTACATGAATTCATTCATCAGACAGGTCAGCATCTGACACCACGGGGGGAGAAAAACAAGGTCAGGAGCAAGGTCTTTGTAAGACCCTACTCCAGAAAAAGACTGATGGATCTCATTTGGTCCTGAACAAAGTGATGGGAAGGATATGAGTTGGCAGCAATTCCCATCTCCTTCTCTGCCAGCTCCTTCTGGCCACTGACATTGGTGATGCTGCTTTGTGAGCTGTGCAGCCAGCAGCACCTCGGTTGGTTACCCAGCAGGTGGCTGTACTCCCTGCATCAACCCACAAACCCATGAGGAATGGCTTCTTTTTTCATTGCCTTCTGTGAAGAGCTGTGCCATTAGCAAATTTAAAAACAAGCCCTACCAGGTGACCAAATAGAAGCTCTGTATTTGAAATGATGTCAAGTTTTCACTAATGTTCCCTTTCTTTAAAGTATTTTAAAAAAGGCAAATGATTTTTAGAGTGCTTGAGAAAGTGGTGGTTCTAATTTGATTATGGGATTTAAAGTCGATTTCCTACTTAGGGTAAGTATTAATTCTATTTATTCTATTAACTCCATTTATCCTGTTCTATTAATTCTGTACATTCAATACACCCCAAGACAGAAGGGAGTGGTTCAGCCAGCACGGAATTTGCACATAAATGCAGGTAGCAGTTTCCACACTAGCTGAACTTGTCACTAGCAAAACTCATAACTAGCAGAACCTGTGCTCTTTGTAGGTTCTTCAAATATTATTGTTGTCACTACTGTTATCATCCCTGTTGGCATTTTAGTAACAGCAACCATATTAAGGGATTTAAAATAAATAAGATGCAGGACCCCTGCAGATAAAAGAGGTTTCAGCTTTTTATTTAGGCATGCATAACTGGAGCCTTCCAACATGCTCCTCACTTGGAGAATTGGTGCAAAAGATGTTTTGCAAAAGATTTTTAATCTGGCAGTAACAAACCATTTTGTGTAAGTCATCCCAACTGTAAAGGATGCCACAGGAGAACACAAGCAGGTGCCCAAAAGAGACCTATACTGATGCTGAAAATGCAATCTTAAAAAAAAATTAAAAATACGCAGGGTGGGGTGAAAAAAAACAACAGAAAAAAGAGATGCTCCTCAAATGGTGCCCAAGTAAACACAGTATTAGCAATGCCTCTGTTTGCAATCAGCTTCCAAGGAAAAAGGCATTATGAGACACACCCAGCTTCAACATGCATTTGGTCTAACCAAGGTGGAGAAGCACCCTTTACAAAGGTAGAAGCTGTTGTAGTAACATAGATAATATGACACTTTCTACCTTCTTCATGCTTTCTCTGAAAGCTTCTCCAAGCCAAACAGGATGTATACAGTGCATTGTTGACAAAAAGCAATCCAGTAGGAAGAGAACCATAGAATCATACATATTTAAGATATCAAAAAGGAAAAGACAGCAGAAAGAGATATAGGAATATCTAAATGTTTAGAAGATAGAGTGTAGTACTGCGCTAGCTGTAGAGAGAGAGAGAAAAGAAAGGACAGCATCACACATGGGCCTCTTTAGGGAAAGAAGACCATCTTTATTGAGTGGATGAGCGGTATATAAAGCATGTTCCACAGAGCTAAGACACGGCAGTAGCTCATTGGATAGTTAGGAAAAACGCCCGTGGGACAGCACCTTTAGCATAGGTCCCACGATGTGGACCAGGTGCTAATCCCTATTATGAATTCCATTCTGGTTTTGACCAGATTACCATCCTGGGAGGAATTCTCCCTGCCAGAGCTGACATATTATCAGCTTGGGAAGAAGCTTGTGAGAGAGCTAGGAGAGACAACAGCACGAGAGTGATTTTCCAGGCTGGAGTCTTCCAGGCCTCTAAACAGTGTCCACAATAGAGTTACAAGATATGTAAGCACTAATAGGCACCGAAGTGAGTTTCAAAAATTGCTCAGGCAATTATCAATAGCATAAAGGCAGCTTGACAAAGAAAACTCAGAGCTGAAGTGTTTTCTTCTAGGCATAACAAAGCCTTTTCTGTAAGGTGTGGATCCCTAAATCTTCCTAAATCCTAAGAAAAAATCTTTTGACTGCTGTAGGCCTCAGCCAAAGAGAAACTCCCATGTTCATGTTGAAATCTCCAGTCTTACATAAACTCCTAAAATTGCTAAGTCTTTTAAGACTGAGTTAAACTGCAGAGCTACTTCTCTGAACTCTTTAGGTTCCAGCAAATCCTCACGAGTCAAAACATGTTTGGCATTTAGCCATGAACTCCATTGCTGGCTGGATGCTATCTTTCCAAATGCTGTGGCTGCAAAATGCAATGCAATCTCCCCTTTCACCTTGCACTATCTTTCCTTTCTATCCTAAGTTACCACAGTCTCAGCAACAAATTGTTCCTGGCATACAACTGCATCAATTAGGAAAAAGAAACCAAATATAAAAGCGTCTTGAAAGCACCAAGTGATCTGTCTCTACTGTTTTTCTCTAAGTTGGTAGTTAGTGGCCAAAAGTAGAACAGTGCTTCAGGCTCTCAAGAGTTAAAGCATTGACTGCCTTCAAAAAGTCAGGGCCTCTTATCACACCACATACCCTTGGATTCCACAGATGCCACTACTGGAGAAGTGACAGCTTCAGCTGAAAATGAAATGGAAATGTAGTTCTTTCTGCTGACAAGTGCTAACCAAGTTTAGTACATGATGACTTCTGTCCTCTTCCCAAACAAAGCCAACACATTCGTGCCACATATATAAAATTATTTTATTTTCTGCATTTCAGTATATTTTTTTGTTCTGTTTGAGATTGTTTAAATTGATTTATTTCCTTCTGGGATTATTTTAAATTCCATCTTCTTTTCCTTAGTTTTCAGCTAATGTCCCTACTGGATTTTTTGTTGTTGTCTTTTGGCTTTTGGTGTTTGGTCCTTTTTTTAATATGGATCTATCACTTCTGACTTACCAGTCTCTCCAGGAAGAAGTCAAGTGGTTTCTCAGGTTACAACTGTTATTTCCACTAGCCTTGTACTCCAAACATGTTTCTGTATATGAGTGCTGTCTTCTCCTCTGGCACATGCCATTGTGACCATGTTGGTAGGAGGAATTCCTGCTGAGCTGCAGCCTCAGCTGGTCCCCAACTACTGTCTGAAGAAGGAATAAAGCATTAAGGCACAGATTCACAGAAAGCCCATCTACACAGGCCTGCCACCAACTCTTCGGGTATTGAGATCAATTGATGTAACAAAAAGACGCCACAGAGGAACAAAGAGTGAATTTCCCAGAAGTAAGGCTACTGGGACAGGACAAATGGCCTGCCTTGTGGAAGAGGAGAGGGAGCTGGACCATATTCAGGCACACCTTAAAAAAGGCAGTGTTGAACATTGGATGTCTGCTATGTTTTGAACTGTATGTCAGCAAGGGAAAATGATACCTCCCATGGTTTTGAAAGGAATTGGCATTTATTTTATGTTCTCCAGATGGTATAGAGATAAAACACTAAGTAGGTGGATGGTATGGGTCAAAAGAGAAAACCAGGACCCATCCCTTCATGTGGAAGACTGCTGTGCATAGGCAGAGTGCCAGCATGGGGGCCAGCTTGGGTAAGTGTTTGGAGAAGGAGAGTTGGCAGCTTGAATCTAGGGGATGGGTTGTGAAAAGAAAGTGAATTTCAGCTTCATACCACTTTTTGTCACACACTTAACCAGCTAAATCTGTGAATGAGTGGCTCATTGCCCAGGGGACAAAGCTTTTTGCTTTTTACTCTTTCAATATCTAGAACTTAAGGTCTTTCTGTGTAGAGGCATAACAGATCTCCCATCCCTGAGGATAGGAAGGTAGGTAGGTAGGTAGGTAGGTAGGTAGGTAGGTAGATAGATAGATAGATAGATAGATAGATAGATAGATAGACAGACAAGTTTAGATCTGTATCTGCTTATATCCCTTGTAAGGAGATATAATGAGAGACAAGACACGAAAACATGTGTGCATTAGACCTGATTAGGAGGACTTCATGAGCCACTCTCCCATGATCTGTGTCCAGCTCTATAAGCCATGGCCTCAGCAGCACTAATGCAGCTGTTTCAGAGCCCTTCCAAAGAATTTGTATTAAGAGCACAGCAAGATACATGATCCAGCCTGGTATTAATACACTGATTTCACTGGCATTCTATCTGTGCATCTGACATAAAGGAGGGCTGGTTTCAGTGTGTGAAAGTGACAAAAATGTGATGTGCAGAAAATGGGTTCTAGGTCCATGCTCACCTTGTGCCTTTTGACTCAGAAAAGGCCAGACCTGGCCACTGCAGATTCATTCACTTTTTTTTTCTTACTGCCCATACAAACGCCTGTAATTAATTTTCTTTTTGCAAAGCACAGAGCAAAAATTTGACCAAAATTAACAAAGGGGTTTTTTTCTATTTGTTTTATAGCTAGCTGTTAGGACTGACAACTGACACCACTTATGCATAGATTTGTGAGAGAATAGTTAAACCCAGTACCAGTTGTAGAAACTCCTGTGACACAAAAAGTATGAAAGTGAAACTAGAACAGGGGCATCTGTTAGGGAAGTAATAAAACTGTTGCTACTTGGTCACAGTCAGGGTGACAAACTTAATGTCATGGTGAGAAATCAGTTAGATAATAAAGTAGGAAAATTATTACAGTCTAAAGCTGGGCAAATTCTTGACATTTGTATGTTTGTGATTGACAGTACCTGCCTGCTGTAAGGGTCCAAACTTAACACTTGAATTAGCTGCCACAAGGATTTCTACTTGCATTCTGCTGTAAATGCTCTGATGGTAAAAGAGCTTGGCCCTCCTTGTCAACACTGGCATGAAGCACAAAGGCATGATGGGGACCAATGCACCGGACTAGCACAGCAGAATCAACACCAAGTAGTAGAGCAACATACTTATTAAAGTTGATGTTAATGCTTCCCTGAGAGAAGATTATCTAAATAGGTTACTTTGATTAAAAGCATGTTTCACAGGCAAGTAAGTTTATAAATTGAAAGAATCCAGAATTACGTATGAAATGTCATATGAGAGCAATTTTGCTGATGTATTATTAAACAAAATCAGTTGTTATCAGAATTTAGCATAAGGAAAAAAAACCAAAAACAGTTAATTTACTAGATTCCCTGAATGTTAGACTGAGTATTTGAAACTACTGAAAGATTTCTCTTGAATTAATGACTACAGATGCACTTAGGAGGCTGTAAACAGCTGGGATGTAATCACCTGCAGCTCCATACATGAACATATACACACTCTTTGTTCTCTAGGAATTAATACCAGGAGTCTTGTAAAACCATTGTGGCACTTACCTGGGCTATGTGTCCGGCTTTCCTGTATGCAGAGACAAGTGTAGGGGACCACATGCCATAGGGATCAACTTCCATTTCCATTTGAGTAACTCGGGAGAAACACTGAGAAGTTACTGCATTGCAAACTGAGGTAAAGAAGGAGAAGGCAGCTTCCATTTTTACATGCCCAGGCAGCCAGGAGGGTCAACCCTATCCTGGGGGCACAGGCACAGCATCACAGCCGGGCAAGGGAGGGGATTGTCCTGCTCTGCTCTGAGCTGCAGCAGCCTCACCTCCAGTGCTGGGGGCAGTTTTGGGTGCAACAATATAAAAAACCCATTAAGCTGTCAGAGAGTGTCCAAAGGAGGGCCAAGAGGATGGTGAAATGTCAGGAGGGGAAGCCTTATGAGGAGGTCACTTGGTTTGTTCAGCCTGGAAAAGAGGAGACTGAGGGGAGACCTCATTGTGGTCTTCAACATCCTCACAAGGGGAAGCAGAGGAACAGACACTGATCTCTTCAGTCTCATGACCAGTGACAGGACTCAAGGAAATTACAAGTCAGGGGAGGTTTAGATTGGATACCAGGTAAAAGTTTTTCACCCAGAGGGTGACTGGACTGTGGAACAGGCTATCCAGGGAAATGGTAACAGCATCAAGCCCATCTGAGTTCAAGAAGCATTTGGACAATGCTCTCAGGTACATGGTGTGACTCTTGGGGTGTCCTGTGCAGGGCCAGGAGCTGAACTCCTGATGAGTCTCTTCAAACTCATTATTTTCTTTGACTCTATGGTTTTTTCACAGGCTTAGATCAAGCTTTTAGTCAGACACAGGGAAGCCAATTGTCTCTTTTCCCTCAGCAATGGGCTGCCAGAGCAAGCCAAACTGGTATAAATTGTCACAATTGCTGTTGTGCTGAACTTGACTGAGGTTTGGGGAGGTCTCTTGTTTAAGGGGTCCATTCTAAAAGGAGTGTTCATGCTATGACATTATCTATGTAATGGTCTTTGCATTGATTTCTTAGTAAACATGTACAGAAAGAATACTAACTTTGCAGATCAGGAGGAAGGGCTGACTGTCTATGTAGACAATGTCTGATGTGCAAAATAGTCACAGCATTGTTTGGGAGAAGGCACACGAGGGCTCTCTGACACCAATGCCTTCTCTGCGGGACAGTGTTAACTGAGCACACGCTTGTTCATCACTATTTCAGGGCAGGATTTTAAAGTTCTGAATACTGGGAGCCAGAGACCTGAACAGAATCCCTAAATCTGCCACCATGGAAGCTCTTCTGAGTGAAGGTTATCTCCAGTTCAAGGCATCTGGGCCAGCCTGAGGTTTCAGTCCCTCTCTAGTGGCCTGTGTGTGTTGCCGAGGGTCTTAAGGACCACGATTTAAAACTCAATCCAGATGAAAACTTCAGAGCTTCTATTAAACATTTTGGACACCGACTGAACAGGCCTGTTTCATGTATATCCTTGCAGTGGCCTACAGTGGCCACAAAGAGGCTCTTGTCTCCCTTGGGGAGTGGGATGTGCAAAGTTCCTTCTCCATCACTTGCAAGAAATTCTACAGGCTATATTTAAGTGTCATATATTTTCTTACCATCAGAAGACTTGATCTACAAACACAAAAATTATGTGCAAAGCTTTTGACCATGCTGAACCCGCCCCCCCTCCCCCGCCAAAAAATAAAAGGTATAACACCAATGCATAATGTGGAATATAAGGACTTGTGGTGGCTGTCTTGGCTTTTATGCAGTGAGTCATGATTGTAAATATATTTACCTTAACACACATATCATTTATTTTACCCATAGCAAAATCAACTTTACTTCCACTTTAAAAGCCAGAGATGGTCATTCTGGCATTAAAAGAGAAAAGAAAAGAAAAGAAAAGAAAAGAAAAGAAAAGAAAAGAAAAGAAAAGAAAAGAAAAGAAAAGAAAAGAAAAGAAAAGAAAAGAAAAGAAAAGAAAAGAAAAGAAAAAAGATTGTATTTAAATTTTTTTAAAGAGAATTGTTACTTCGTTAGAATTCAAGAAAAAAATTTTGCAATAAAACGTTAGGAATACTGTAATACACTCATAGTGCGGTATCACACCGGACCCCACAAAAAAAGGGAAATGTCATCTGTGATAACAGCGAAATTGAGAAACTGCACCCGTTACACACGGAGTTATCACTGGAGAAGTGACACTTTCAGGGTCTGCCCGAACAGCCTAACGCTTTGCAAATGCCAAAACAAGTCTGAAACGCTCAGATAAGTAGAAGTGATGAGAAGTGATAAGAGACCTTTTCAGAGGACAAAGAGAACGCAACTGGAAAATAAACCTTTAGCATGTGCGAGAGTAAGTTCCTGTAGCGCTGAGTAGATGTGCCGAGGAAAATGCAGGTCGATAGGTGGGAAAGAAAAGGCACTGAAGAGATACTTAAACAGCAGGTTGATTGCAGTTAAAATCTGTATCTGTATCTGCATCCTGTAGTTTTGTTTGGAGATTCTATTGACCGGGGGTTGTGGAGAATCTCTTCGCTTTTTTNTTTTTGTTTTTTTTTTTTTTTTTTTTTTTTTTTTTTTTTTTTTCTTTTTTTTTTCTTCGGCTGCTGCCCCTTGTAACTCGTCTCCTTTATTTCCAGCCCGCTTCAGCAGCCGCATGCTGTTCCCAGCACACAGGTGGGATCCGGGCCCGCGGTGCCGGGCTGTCCCCGTCCCGGCCCGCCCCGGCGCCGCCTCCCGTGCGCGGGCAGGGCCGGTGCGGCGGCGGCGAGAGGAGAGGAGCGGGGCGCGGCTCTGCGCTCCGCGTCCCCCCA
>VZTT01054388.1:1708-12461 GCA_013400855.1 Buphagus erythrorhynchus | reverse complement strand
CAGCCATGAGGCGCCCGGCAGCCATGGGGCACCCAGCCCCGAAGCCGCTCCGCCGGCCCCGCCCGGCCCGCCCGGGTGGAGCCGTGCCCCGCCCCGCCGCGGGAGGAGGATGAGGAGGCGGCGGCCCCGCCGGAGGCGGCTGCCCCATGGCGGAGGTAAGGGAGGTACGGGCGGCCCTGCAGCCGCCTCGGCCGAGCGAGGAGGGCGCGCACCGGGGCGGGCGGTCTGCGGTGTCCGTGGGGGGCGAGCGGTGGGGACGCGAAGGAAGACGCTTTTCTGAGCCAGGCACCGTCCCACAAAGGTAAAAAAAAGGGCCAGGAGGGACACGCACCTCCGTGTCCCGGGCAGTGGGGCCGGGCTGTCCCGCAGCCTCTGCTGACCGAGCGACCCGCCCCGGAGCGGCGTCAGCCCCGCAGAGCTGCCCTGGCCCGGGCACTGCCCGGGCCCCAGCGCCGCTGTCACCTGCCGGGCAGGGCTGTGAGGCCAGGACGGACAGTTCTGCTTGGCATTTCCTCCGGCATCCCTCTGTTTTCTTCCTGAGGGCACACAGGCTTCTCAGGAATATCAGGAATGCAGCTTCTCCAGAGCGTTTCGCATGGTGCACCCCTCACCTGGAAGTGCGGTAGCTACACTTGTCAGGAACATTTCTTACGAGTCGAGGGTCTTACAGTGCCAGGGCAAACCTCCGGGCTGCCTTTATCTGCCCTCTGTGATCGGCGCGGCAGTTCCAGAGCTCCCCGTGAAGCAGTGAGCACCAGCAGCCCTTAGTGACCAATTTCCAGTTCTGTCCCTGTTTGTCCGCTCCTCATGCGGCCCGTGCTGCGCTTCTGTCGCCTTGTGCCCACTCAGGCCCCGTTGTGCACAGCTGTAGCTCCAAGATTTGCCAAGCCGCTCAGCTGCGGGCCGGCTTTTCCCAGTTAAATTGCTCGTGGGAATAGCGTTTCATTGTTTCCTGCCTAGTTTATCATCTGGGACTTTGTGGTGCGCTTCGTGGATACAAAAGGTACGGGAATGCCAAGACGGTGGGCTTGTGGCTCTGGTGTTCCGTACATTTTGAAATACCAAGCTGAACTACTAACATTTTTCAAGTTGGTTTTGAACAATTGTGAATAGCTGGTTCTTACTGTGAATTAATAGACCAGCATCATCTGGTAATTGTTTAATTTGTCATGCATGGTAGATCTTATTTTTCTTTTTAAATTTTCTTTTAATTTTTTTTTCCTTTTTCCCTATTTCCCCATGTGTTAACTTGGTTATTTTTGTAAAGTAGTTGCAAAACTAGTTTCAACACCCTGACTGTAAGGGATAGTGGCGAGAAGATGATTCATTTCTTTGCTAAGTGTAAGTCTGGGCATCTCTCTTTTGCACAATGCATTTAAGTGAAATAATGATTGGAACAAGATAAGGTATTGTTCAGTTGTTGAAATATAGTGTAAAGGGAGATCTATCTGGAAACCCCCCTGTCTCTTTCACCAGACATCTTTTGAAGCACACAGCAGGTCCAACACATGAAACACAGATCAAAAAGTAGGTCTTTGTTTTTAAGGTGACCTTTGGTAGTTTTGACTGAGTCTACTTCTGCTGTCAAAATGTTATTGTAGTAGTATAATGGATTCCAGAATGGTTCAGTTGATTTATAACCTTCAGTTTTTAAAAATAGATTCAAGCTATTTTTAGCATTTCTCTTATCCACACTAGATCAGGACAAGAAGTCTATGTAAACAGATGGAAGCATTTGTTTTTTTTCTGTTTGGTATTGTGTGGCATCATGAAAAGTTTGCAGCTGGATTTAGCCACCCCTGGATTGATTTTGTTCATTGGACTCCAGTCCCTGCTGAGAACATTGCTGGCAGCACAATGCAAGCTATTGGTCCTCGTCCTTTGAGATCTGGTAGTTGAAACTACTCTTGAAGACCACTGCAGATGAAAATTAATACAGTGGCCAAAGCATGCTGTTGGAGCATACTAAACTGCAGGGGTTTGCCTAGTTTTCCGTCCTGTGCTAAGATGAGGCGCAGTGTTGCAACAAAATGAGCACTTTGGTTTTGACAAGGAGTAAAGTGAATAGGTGGGTTCCTACACTCAGCTTGCTGCCCAGCACTATGGGATCAGCCCTAACCTTAGTGTTCACTATATTCCCAGCAAACTGTTTCATTCTGTTTGTTTCTGTCATCAAACATACGCTTGCTGAGGAAATGTAATCCCCACAATATTTCATTGCCTTAGTAATAAAAATAGCAAAATATATTTTCTCTGAAATACAGCCTTTAATGGAGAAAATAATTGTACTATCTCAGTGTCTTGCTACTCATTTTCTTAGATGGATGTGTGTAACAGGACCAGGGTTAAAAGTGTTTGTACCGCTGCAGAGACTACATTAAAATAAGGTTTTTTGTTCCAAATTCTGCACTGTCCATACTGCCCTGTCCTGCATCCCCTGCAGCAGGTCAGAGCAGGTGTTGGTAGATGTGCCCTATGGCTTAGGGTATTAGTTTAGCCTCTGCACTGTTCTGATCTGGGTCAGCTACAGAATCAAAGCTTGTAGGTTTTGTTCTCAGGGATGTTTCAGATTGAGACTAAGCTCCATGAGAACCATGAGTTTAGAGGAAAAGAAATTAAAAAGCAATAAACATTTGCTTTGGATAACATGGAAAAACATGCATCAGTTCATGCAAGGAAATGGATTAATTTCTGTGGTAATGAAAGGTGGTGATTCAGGCCCTACCTCCTTGCAGAACACCCGAGACCAGGAGTTCAGGCTCCAGTGGGCACGTTTGCTAAGGAAACAGATGAAAAGCCTAAAAGTGAGCCAGGTCTTTTCTTTGGGGTGATTATTTCTCATGCTACTTTTTTTCCCCAGATCCAACAGTGTTTGTGGTGCACCTAGTCTTTTTCTTCACAGTTCGCTGGAAAAAGAGATTGCAGTCCTGGTTGGTTTTGTTCATGTTTTTTTTTAAGGAAGGGTTTATAATGGGAGCACCACTTGCTGCTTAATATTCAGGTCCTATTTGAATGCTGACATCCCCTATTGAAAACAGAGTGCCTAACTTTTTTTTGTCCTGCTGAAACCTACTCACACAAGTAAGTCACATTGAGTAGGCCACATTGAATTACTCACACAGGTAAAGTTGGGCATATCTGCTTATTTTTCCCCAATGTACTTGTAAAGTGTTGTTGGATTGCCCAAGGAAGTAGCTTATTTTAAGGAAAACTAAAACTGAAATTTAGAGGCACTGTGTGGCTATGTTCATTTTCAAGTTTTAAGCTCAGAAAGAGCCAAAAAAAAGGGAGGCAGGGGGGAAGACATGTAGCTGACACTGAGTATAGGTCTTACATTGGTGGGGAAAAGAGAGAAGCCATTCTACAGGCACATAACTTGGGTTACATTCCATGCCCCACTCTGCCAACTGCATTTTCCTTAGGCTTCTCAATGTAACGCTGCCTCAACAACACTTCTGAAAGCTCTTACACGAAGCCCTAAGTCTGCAGGAAAATTTTCCAAAGCACCTTAAAAACTGTGTGTGGGGAAACGGGAAGTCTCAGTTGCTGCAAGATGTGGCATCAGTCCTATATGTATGGTAATAGTACTTCCAGAGAAAGTCTCAAGAAGCTTGTCACACAGCAGTGTCTTCTGAAGGTCTTGCAAGGGTTTGATGTGGATGCACTGTTAGAGGCCTAGGAAAATTACAGCCAGGAAAATCATTCCTGGGCTGGAGTTTCTCTTGGTTCTCTCCCAGCTTCTTCCCAAGCTGATAATGTGTCAGCTTCAGTAGGGAGACTTTCTCCCAGGATGGTAACTTGGTCAAAATAGAATGGAATTAATAACATTAAGATTAACACCTGGTACCAACCGTGGGACTCATCCTGAAGTGTTGTCCTAGAGGCGTTTTCTCAATTATCCAATGAGCTACTGTCTTGTCTTAGCTCTGTGGAACATACTATAAAAAGTATGAATCGTGCTCTCAATAAATGTCTCTTTCCTGTCTTGGAAGATGACCATGTACCTGTGTGTCTTACTTCCGCCGCTCCAAAGGGTTAATGCCCTAACCCGCAGCTACAGTTCAGAACTGCTCTACTTGATTTGGTGATTTTCTTTTCTCTTTCTTTTTTGTATATCAATATTTCTATGTGTGCAAGTACGTATTTATGTGTGTATGTTGACATTTGTAGACATTAAAAGCACAATGGTTTCTTTATCTTTTACAGAATATACATGGGAAAATATTTAGATTAGCAAGAATGGACTGTGTAGCTCTTCAGCTTTTTCTCTGTGTTAATCTTACAGTAAAAATGTTCATTCCAAATCTCATGAACCCCAGGCACTGATGCTGTCCATGCTAGCAGAAGAGGCAGTGCCTGAATGAGAGCAGGAGTTGCCGTGCTGGGTCATTGCACTCCATGTGAAACAGGCTCCAGCTTGGGGTGGGACAGAGAAGGAAGGTTCTGCTCCCACACAAATCAAATAGGTTTGTTATATCTGAATGTGTTGCATTCTTTCAACAGATCTTTGAGGCCCTTCCCAAGAGCTGAATTCCTGCACTTGATTAAACAACACATGCTCTAATTAATAATTAACAGCATAACATTGCTGTTGTTTATGAATTATAAAATTTAAGGAAGAAGATGCACAGTGGATAATTTGTATTGTTTGTACTGTTGTCTTTATGTTACTTTTTAGAAAGGGCAGTTTGAGTCAGGTTATATAACACCTCATAGAAGCACAGTTCTTCGAATGCTGTCAGAGGCAGAGTTTTATGGTATTAAAGCACTGGAAGGGGGGAATCCATCTCAGACTTTGAACCCATTTGAAGTATTTATATTGAGTGAGAATAATTTGAGTTACGGATTTTTTTTTTCTCTGTGAGTGTCAAAGTTCGGTAAAGTGAAAGTTAAGTAGGAACCAGGTAGGCTTTTCTCTGAAGGTTTTCTTCCAAAGGCTTTTCTCTAGTCCATTTGAGAGCTTCCCACAGAAGCTGTATGCTTAACTTACAGAATATGTTTCAAATTATTCTTTTCTTTTTTTTCTTTTGAATTCATTGAGCAGTAGGACACAGCAGTATTGCTGTGGAGAGACATTTGGAAATAGATAAATGGGCTGGGTCCCTGCTTGTGAATGGCCCTTACCTTTTAGCCAGAACTCACCTTACAGAGGTGGGGGAAGGACTTCATGGTGTTTCAGATAGTTGTGGCATAAGAGAAGAACTTCAAACTTACTCTTGCAAGGGTTTGTAAAAGCCTAGTCAAAGGAGTGTTCAAAAGAGTGTTAGAGGAAGTTGGAGTTGTGGTGTAAGGCTGACTTACACTAGCATTTCCTGCTCTCTGGAGAGTGGCCAAGGTATTCCAGTGCAGGGAATGCATGGAAAGTGCATGTGAGAGTAGATGAGGGGAATATCAGGCATAAAGAAGGAAGAATTAGAGTGTGGTAAATGTGGAAAATAGAAGAGGAATTACAGGTGAGGGTCAGAGGGAAAGTGAACATACTGAAATCCTGGAGGAGCTGAAGTGTCAGACTGTGACTTTTAACAGTGCTCCCTATTCAGAGCTGTGAGTTGGCAGGCATTTGGTGTTGCAAAGAGGCTGGTAGCTTGGAAAAGCTGGGAGATGGATAAGTTGGATACCTTAGAAAAGATGTTTGCCTAGGAGGACTCAAAAGGAAGACATCTGGAACTGAATTGTGGACAAAGTTTTATTTGAAAGGGTGGTCCCTGGGTAATTTTGTCTTTATTTAGTACTGACTACATCATACCAATGGTATGTACAAATACTCTATGGCAATGGTAGAGCAGGAAAGGGAGGGAGGTGTCTTACTGATGTGAAGTAGTTCACTGTCCACAAAAGAAAGTATCTTGGAGCACCAGAGGCATAGAAAGAGGGTTTGGGTTTGGTGGTTTGGTTTTTTTTTGGAAGGGGGGAGGGGCGTATTGGATTTGGTTTGTTTTTTTTTACTGTGCTTCATCTGAAAGAGTGACTGAATAAATTTAATTATCCTCATCACGTTTACTCTCAGGGATATTGCATACTTTACTGATACCAAAATTGGCTAGAAAACAAACTTTCAAACACAATTTGAAGTATTAGAAAGCAGGCATTCTTTATTCTTAGTGTGCTGAACACACCCAGAGGATACCTCCTGTAATCAAGTGTATTTACAACAAGGAATTTATTCCATCAAGACCATGCATATTCATTACACTGTACTTCCTAGCTAATACGTAAACATCACTCTTCGTAGGAGTAATTTGCATGCATGTGCCTCTTACTAGGAACCCTTTTGTGGTCCTGGAGGGTTGTCTGAAGGGGTCTCAGGTGGTCATAGTCACCGAGTGCCCCCAGTGTGACAGATGACCTTGCCTTGAACTTGCCTAGGGGCATGCGCTGTTGCTTCTTGTTACATGGCTTTGCCACAAAAGCCACTATATTCCTCGTTATCTGTTTATCCACTGGTTCCAGCTATATTAGCATCCTGTGTGTCTACTTTTGCATTCTTTTATCTGTTTTGCTAGTTAGTCTTTAAGCTGTATTTAGCAACATCGAGGGGAACTGAAGATTCTATTCTCTATGTTGTCTGTCATTACAATGAAATCAGTTTCTGGTGAAAAACATCTTCACAGGACCAAATGGCTGGAGTGTGCACCTGTTTGAAGTGGTTTTAAAAGCTCATTTTGAAGAGGATATTGAGCTATTTTCAGCATGAAAACTGATGTTTTAATTGAAATCAATGAGAATGCTATCAGTCTCTGTGTCTTCAACGTGTACCTGTGTCTGCCTCCATGTGGGGAGTAGGTTGGTGTTAATTTTGTGTTGGAACAGAAGCACACAGTATGTGTGTTTTGTGATAGCTGCCACAGCTGGCCCATGCTATCTAAAGCTCTGAAATGCATGTGGTTAGAGATGCTATCATCTCACTGCAGCACACAGGAGGATTCTCACAAGGAGTATTTGCTTGCAGCCCAGATGGCATTGTTAGGATTTAGAGTAGATACATCACAAATGTTTGACAGATGTCACATTTGGAGTGACATCTAAGAACCATTTGATTTACTCAATTGTATTGCTTAGCTAGCATGGTTTTTTGTCATTTTTAAGCCCAGCCATATATAACATGGAAGTTACTTTGGTATTTGGTGTTTCCATCCAGCATTGCACCCTCCACACATCCTAAACCCTGGCTGCATTTCAAAAAATAAAGTACTCATCTGCTCTGGTGTGTTCAGGATATTTTAGGGCTTATTGTGAATATAGAAAAACAGCAAGAAATATTTCTCTTTCTTTTTTTTTATCTATTAAGTAGATACCAGTTTGTAAGATTGTTATCACATATTTAAAGTACACAAGCAAAGAGTAAGATCACTAAAATTAGAGCTGAATGATATCAGATACACATCATTATATTTAATTATTAATTGTATTTAATCCTACCAAGTAGTAAAGTGAAACTGCTGATTATGTTACTAGAAGCTGTTTTGCTTAACTTCTGCTGGTACTGTGCAAACTTAAAGGATTATTCCAACACAAACTGTTCTATGATTCTATTCTGGAAATGCTACTTAATTATTCTAAACATGGCAAAGAGCACCAGGGTGTGCCACATCTTTTCAGCCAATAACAAGGAGATGGCTACTTCTACAGAGAAGTGTAGTTAGTAATGGAGAAGGGACAAAAGTTTGTAGTAAACTATCTCAAAGGTTAATGACATCAATGGAGCAGTTTAAAACTTAACAACTAAAATAAAGAGAGCATAATGTAGAGTAATTAGAAGATAGCACATCAACAGGATACATGAGTAATCAGCACCCAAAAAAAATGTTCTTTTGCAAATAATTGCTGTCATGTAGCTTGGCTCCAGCACTGGGATATTTGTAGTGATTACTCTGAGTCTGACTGCAGTGAAACAGCTTTCCAGGGGCAGGTACCCCCCTCCCTCTCAAGTCTGTGCACCCAGGCAAGCCACCCTGTCTGCTCTGCTCTCTTCCAGCAAGACCTTTCTGTTTCTCCAGAGCTAGTTCAAGTATTTTTGTGCACTTGTTGCCCTGGGTTGTGTAGTTTTAGTCCTGTGTGCCAACTGCACACAGATCAATAGCTGAAAACAGATCGATTATGCTTTCTGCTGCTCCTTCAGAGAGACCTTCATCCATCCAATACAACGCAGTAGACCTTCTTGTATTTTGGTGTTATTACAGGTTCTGCTCCCTGTACATTCTTTGAAGAACAGCAGATAAGACATGGGTGTAGGAGGCAAGGGGAGGATATATGTGGAGGGATAGTCTGATGAACTGTACACCCAGTTCATGCTGAGATCAATACTCTGATTTACTTAATTGAAAACTGAAGGCTCTATTTTTAACATAGAGTAAGAAGCTCTGGACACCTGCCAGAGCAGGCAGCATGCTTCCAATTAAGTGTAGGCCAGGCCACCCACAAAACCATACTTTCTCTCACTTCCACATTGATTCTTGGCCCTCCTTAAGTAGCAGATTTGACATAAACTACTATTTTTCATATTCCAAAGACTAACAAACTGAAGCCTATAGCTGACCTGTGGTAAGCTGTACCTTAGGGAAAGGGCAAGTGCACAGTTAGAGCCCAGCCCCTCCACATACAAGGCTGGTGGATAATTTGTAAATCATACTCAGTCTCAGACTGTGTTCTTTAGTGCAACTGAAACTAGTAAGTGGAAGAAGCAAGATGAGAATTTCAGATACTTGGGATTTTAATTTTTTATTATTATTTTATGATGAGAATTTTAGTGTAACTCTCTGCCTTTGTGCTTGCACAGAAGTTTGGAAATTTGCAATTTCCAAATGCAAATCGAAGGTTGCCCTCAGGTAGGGTTTCAGTTTACCATTTGGAAACAGCCTACTGTTGGAGGCATGAACTTCCACACCCTCCAGTGGTAGAAATGGAAAGGCTGCTGTAATACATGGGTTTGGTGGTATTATTAAGTCTTCTACAATCAGCAAAAATTAAGTCTTTTTCTCTATATAGAGACAACCACATGCTGTCCCGATTTCTTGGTATTGCAGTAACTCAATTACTGTTTCTTCTGTTACCCTTGTTGCAAAATAAGGATGGGAAGGACAGAAACACTGAATGTGGCAGCACAGTGCTGAGTAAATAGTATCTACGCCTAATCCTTCTTGTCATTTGGTTAATATCCAGACTCTGTAATAAAGCTTTTGCCATTAGATGTACATCCAGTCTGTAGAATTAAGGTATCTTTAATGAAATGCCATATTCAAAAACATAGTGTGGCTGTTTCTTGGGATGACACCCATCCTATTGTCCCCATAGCAGTAGTCCAGCAGTCAGTCCCAAGTGATAAAACAGGCGTGGAAGGAAGCATTCTGTTGTTGAGCTGTGCTGTTCAGTCATTCTTCATCACTGAGGAAAACTAACAAGCTGGTGTGAAGTGTAATAAAGAGCATAAACCTTTATCAGCATTATCCAGGGGATTTTTGTGAAAAGCCAAAACAGAAAAATGAAGGTGAAAAGTTTCTGGTTGATTGCTCTTTAGAGGGTTTCACTGAAATGATCCCATAGGTGAAAATCTGTGATGTGAAATACCTTATATGTGCTTTATCTATACCACCACTGTTGTGAAAACCTGGCTGCGAGGCTAGAATCCTTCAGCAAGTGCTCTGGTAGTGGTGAAAACAGGTTTTTTCAAAGGATGGAAAACTTACTGCAGTAATAATTGCTGTTAGCAGCCATGAGTATATTTTAATGTCATCTGCCAGAGGAAGAAATGGCATTAGTAAGACTAATCTTCAGAGCCACACAGTGCAGCATTATAAACTCACTCAGGTGACACATTCCCTTTGGTAAGCTACAGGGAATGGGCATGACTGCAAATGTGAGACCCTACTTCCCTCCCTTCCCCACTGGCACCTCTGTTCTGTTCACATCAGCAGGAGCTCTGTGCAAAGATCAGAGGGAGATTCTGACCTCCATTCTGTGCTTAAGGCCAAGTGTCCTTTAGGCAAAATGGTTTGTGATCCTGTAGCGCAGCTGGTGCCTCTCAGCCTGGAAACTGTGGGTACACCATCTATGGCTGAGCAGAGAAAATAGATGGCTTTTTTTTCTTCAAAGATACATAAAAATGAATGCAGACTCCAGATAAATTCCAGAATTTGTAGTCGGAAACATTCTCCATGTCCTTAAAAGTCAGCAGTTTTATATATTAATAAGAAAAAACCTGAAAATTCAGTTATCTTTGACATCTTGGGGAAATGAATACAAGACAGTATTCACAAGTTTCTGTGAACTTCAGGAGCATTTTGTTTCCCTTCAGAAAGGAGATGTCCCATCAGGTACATCAGAAATTTAGTTGTCCTCGCAGTGGTTTGGGGAATGACTATCTCCATTGTAAACTTTAACAGAGCAGCATCATCTGCAGTCAGATTTCCACTGTAAGAAAGTTGAACTGTGAGGATTTTGAATAGGACACACCATGGGCTCTTCCCAAAGCTATCCCAAGCTTTTCTTTTCCCTGCCAGGGGAATTGATTTTTACCCCTGGAAATTCTAAAAGGAACAATCAAGTTGTGACTCACATACCTTCTGTATAAAAACCCAGTGCTTGCAGTTGTTTTTTTGAGGCATCACATTATAGATAACCACATTTCTAACTATTCCCTGCATTTGCCTCTTCTGCAGCCAATAGAGCAATGAATTTGCTGTTTTATCCAAGAGCTGAATGCTCTGCCACAGCAGCAACTTTCCAGGCCACTTGGCTTCAGAGGAACTGCTTAAGG